>CAMAOG010000166.1:0-33038 GCA_945859605.1 Lumbricus rubellus | reverse complement strand
AGGCAGCGCTCAGGGAAGACGGTCCTGGGTAGGGACCGACCCGGCCTGCGCGAAAAACCTAACTTCGTGTGCCGCCTAAAGTATTCAGCAGCAAATTAATATTTAATATTATTATTATTATTATTAAATTTCTTTTCCATTGCATGGGCTTCTTCGAACCGGCTGGTCATCAGTAGAATACCCTAGGCAGCGCTCAGGGAAGACGGTCCTGGGTAGGGACCGACCCGGCCTGCGCGAAAAACCTAACTTCGTGTGCCGCCTAAAGTATTCAGCAGCAAATTAATATTTAATATTATTATTTTTATTATTAAATTTCTTTATCCATTGCATGGGCTTCTTCGAACCGGCTGGTCATCAGTAGAATACCCTAGGCAGCGCTCAGGGAAGACGGTCCTGGGTAGGGACCGACCCGGCCTGCGCGAAAAAACCTAACTTCGTGTGCCGCCTAAAGTATTCAGCAGCAAATTAATATTTAATATTATTATTATTATTATTAAAGCATGGGCTTCTTCGAACCGGCTGGTCATCAGTAGAATACCCTAGGCAGCGCTCAGGGAAGACGGTCCTGGTAGGGGACCGACCCGGCCTGCGCGAAAAACCTAACTTCGTGTGCCGCCTAAAGTATTCAGCAGCAAATTAATATTTAATATTATTATTATTATTATTAAATTTCTTTTCCATTGCATGGGCTTCTTCGAACCGGCTGGTCATCAGTAGAATACCCTAGGCAGCGCTCAGGGAAGACGGTCCTGGGTAGGGACCGACCCGGCCTGCGCGAAAAACCTAACTTCGTGTGCCGCCTAAAGTATTCAGCAGCAAATTAATATTTAATATTATTATTTTTATTATTAAATTTCTTTTCCATTGCATGGGCTTCTTCGAACCGGCTGGTCATCAGTAGAATACCCTAGGCAGCGCTCAGGGAAGACGGTCCTGGGTAGGGACCGACCCGGCCTGCGCGAAAAACCTAACTTCGTGTGCCGCCTAAAGTATTCAGCAGCAAATTAATATTTAATATTATTATTTTTATTATTAAATTTCTTTTCCATTGCATGGGCTTCTTCGAACCGGCTGGTCATCAGTAGAATACCCTAGGCAGCGCTCAGGGAAGACGGTCCTGGGTAGGGACCGACCCGGCCTGCGCGAAAAACCTAACTTCGTGTGCCGCCTAAAGTATTCAGCAGCAAATTAATATTTAATATTATTATTATTATTATTAAATTTCTTTTCCATTGCATGGGCTTCTTCGAACCGGCTGGTCATCAGTAGAATACCCTAGGCAGCGCTCAGGGAAGACGGTCCTGGGTAGGGACCGACCCGGCCTGCGCGAAAAACCTAACTTCGTGTGCCGCCTAAAGTATTCAGCAGCAAATTAATATTTAATATTATTATTTTTATTATTAAATTTCTTTTCCATTGCATGGGCTTCTTCGAACCGGCTGGTCATCAGTAGAATACCCTAGGCAGCGCTCAGGGAAGACGGTCCTGGGTAGGGACCGACCCGGCCTGCGCGAAAAACCTAACTTCGTGTGCCGCCTAAAGTATTCAGCAGCAAATTAATATTTAATATTATTATTTTTATTATTAAATTTCTTTTCCATTGCATGGGCTTCTTCGAACCGGCTGGTCATCAGTAGAATACCCTAGGCAGCGCTCAGGGAAGACGGTCCTGGGTAGGGACCGACCCGGCCTGCGCGAAAAACCTAACTTCGTGTGCCGCCTAAAGTATTCAGCAGCAAATTAATATTTAATATTATTATTATTATTATTAAAGCATGGGCTTCTTCGAACCGGCTGGTCATCAGTAGAATACCCTAGGCAGCGCTCAGGGAAGACGGTCCTGGGTAGGGACCGACCCGGCCTGCGCGAAAAACCTAACTTCGTGTGCCGCCTAAAGTATTCAGCAGCAAATTAATATTTAATATTATTATTATTATTATTAAAGCATGGGCTTCTTCGAACCGGCTGGTCATCAGTAGAATACCCTAGGCAGCGCTCAGGGAAGACGGTCCTGGGTAGGGACCGACCCGGCCTGCGCGAAAAACCTAACTTCGTGTGCCGCCTAAAGTATTCAGCAGCAAATTAATATTTAATATTATTATTATTATTATTAAAGCATGGGCTTCTTCGAACCGGCTGGTCATCAGTAGAATACCCTAGGCAGCGCTCAGAGAAGACGGTCCTGGGTAGGGACCGACCCGGCCTGCGCGAAAAACCTAACTTCGTGTGCCGCCTAAAGTATTCAGCAGCAAATTAATATTTAATATTATTATTATTATTATTAAAGCATGGGCTTCTTCGAACCGGCTGGTCATCAGTAGAATACCCTAGGCAGCGCTCAGGGAAGACGGTCCTGGGTAGGGACCGACCCGGCCTGCGCGAAAAACCTAACTTCGTGTGCCGCCTAAAGTATTCAGCAGCAAATTAATATTTAATATTATTATTTTTATTATTAAATTTCTTTTCCATTGCATGGGCTTCTTCGAACCGGCTGGTCATCAGTAGAATACCCTAGGCAGCGCTCAGGGAAGACGGTCCTGGGTAGGGACCGACCCGGCCTGCGCGAAAAACCTAACTTCGTGTGCCGCCTAAAGTATTCAGCAGCAAATTAATATTTAATATTATTATTATTATTATTAAAGCATGGGCTTCTTCGAACCGGCTGGTCATCAGTAGAATACCCTAGGCAGCGCTCAGGGAAGACGGTCCTGGGTAGGGACCGACCCGGCCTGCGCGAAAAACCTAACTTCGTGTGCCGCCTAAAGTATTCAGCAGCAAATTAATATTTAATATTATTATTATTATTATTAAAGCATGGGCTTCTTCGAACCGGCTGGTCATCAGTAGAATACCCTAGGCAGCGCTCAGGGAAGACGGTCCTGGGTAGGGACCGACCCGGCCTGCGCGAAAAACCTAACTTCGTGTGCCGCCTAAAGTATTCAGCAGCAAATTAATATTTAATATTATTATTATTATTATTAAATTTCTTTTCCATTGCATGGGCTTCTTCGAACCGGCTGGTCATCAGTAGAATACCCTAGGCAGCGCTCAGGGAAGACGGTCCTGGGTAGGGACCGACCCGGCCTGCGCGAAAAACCTAACTTCGTGTGCCGCCTAAAGTATTCAGCAGCAAATTAATATTTAATATTATTATTTTTATTATTAAATTTCTTTTCCATTGCATGGGCTTCTTCGAACCGGCTGGTCATCAGTAGAATACCCTAGGCAGCGCTCAGGGAAGACGGTCCTGGGTAGGGACCGACCCGGCCTGCGCGAAAAACCTAACTTCGTGTGCCGCCTAAAGTATTCAGCAGCAAATTAATATTTAATATTATTATTTTTATTATTAAATTTCTTTTCCATTGCATGGGCTTCTTCGAACCGGCTGGTCATCAGTAGAATACCCTAGGCAGCGCTCAGGGAAGACGGTCCTGGGTAGGGACCGACCCGGCCTGCGCGAAAAACCTAACTTCGTGTGCCGCCTAAAGTATTCAGCAGCAAATTAATATTTAATATTATTATTATTATTATTAAATTTCTTTTCCATTGCATGGGCTTCTTCGAACCGGCTGGTCATCAGTAGAATACCCTAGGCAGCGCTCAGGGAAGACGGTCCTGGGTAGGGACCGACCCGGCCTGCGCGAAAAACCTAACTTCGTGTGCCGCCTAAAGTATTCAGCAGCAAATTAATATTTAATATTATTATTTTTATTATTAAATTTCTTTTCCATTGCATGGGCTTCTTCGAACCGGCTGGTCATCAGTAGAATACCCTAGGCAGCGCTCAGGGAAGACGGTCCTGGGTAGGGACCGACCCGGCCTGCGCGAAAAACCTAACTTCGTGTGCCGCCTAAAGTATTCAGCAGCAAATTAATATTTAATATTATTATTATTATTATTAAAGCATGGGCTTCTTCGAACCGGCTGGTCATCAGTAGAATACCCTAGGCAGCGCTCAGGGAAGACGGTCCTGGGTAGGGACCGACCCGGCCTGCGCGAAAAACCTAACTTCGTGTGCCGCCTAAAGTATTCAGCAGCAAATTAATATTTAATATTATTATTATTATTATTAAATTTCTTTTCCATTGCATGGGCTTCTTCGAACCGGCTGGTCATCAGTAGAATACCCTAGGCAGCGCTCAGGGAAGACGGTCCTGGGTAGGGACCGACCCGGCCTGCGCGAAAAACCTAACTTCGTGTGCCGCCTAAAGTATTCAGCAGCAAATTAATATTTAATATTATTATTTTTATTATTAAATTTCTTTTCCATTGCATGGGCTTCTTCGAACCGGCTGGTCATCAGTAGAATACCCTAGGCAGCGCTCAGGGAAGACGGTCCTGGGTAGGGACCGACCCGGCCTGCGCGAAAAACCTAACTTCGTGTGCCGCCTAAAGTATTCAGCAGCAAATTAATATTTAATATTATTATTTTTATTATTAAATTTCTTTTCCATTGCATGGGCTTCTTCGAACCGGCTGGTCATCAGTAGAATACCCTAGGCAGCGCTCAGGGAAGACGGTCCTGGGTAGGGACCGACCCGGCCTGCGCGAAAAACCTAACTTCGTGTGCCGCCTAAAGTATTCAGCAGCAAATTAATATTTAATATTATTATTATTATTATTAAATTTCTTTTCCATTGCATGGGCTTCTTCGAACCGGCTGGTCATCAGTAGAATACCCTAGGCAGCGCTCAGGGAAGACGGTCCTGGGTAGGGACCGACCCGGCCTGCGCGAAAAACCTAACTTCGTGTGCCGCCTAAAGTATTCAGCAGCAAATTAATATTTAATATTATTATTATTATTATTAAAGCATGGGCTTCTTCGAACCGGCTGGTCATCAGTAGAATACCCTAGGCAGCGCTCAGGGAAGACGGTCCTGGGTAGGGACCGACCCGGCCTGCGCGAAAAACCTAACTTCGTGTGCCGCCTAAAGTATTCAGCAGCAAATTAATATTTAATATTATTATTATTATTATTAAAGCATGGGCTTCTTCGAACCGGCTGGTCATCAGTAGAATACCCTAGGCAGCGCTCAGGGAAGACGGTCCTGGGTAGGGACCGACCCGGCCTGCGCGAAAAACCTAACTTCGTGTGCCGCCTAAAGTATTCAGCAGCAAATTAATATTTAATATTATTATTATTATTATTAAAGCATGGGCTTCTTCGAACCGGCTGGTCATCAGTAGAATACCCTAGGCAGCGCTCAGGGAAGACGGTCCTGGGTAGGGACCGACCCGGCCTGCGCGAAAAACCTAACTTCGTGTGCCGCCTAAAGTATTCAGCAGCAAATTAATATTTAATATTATTATTATTATTATTAAAGCATGGGCTTCTTCGAACCGGCTGGTCATCAGTAGAATACCCTAGGCAGCGCTCAGGGAAGACGGTCCTGGGTAGGGACCGACCCGGCCTGCGCGAAAAACCTAACTTCGTGTGCCGCCTAAAGTATTCAGCAGCAAATTAATATTTAATATTATTATTATTATTATTAAAGCATGGGCTTCTTCGAACCGGCTGGTCATCAGTAGAATACCCTAGGCAGCGCTCAGGGAAGACGGTCCTGGGTAGGGACCGACCCGGCCTGCGCGAAAAACCTAACTTCGTGTGCCGCCTAAAGTATTCAGCAGCAAATTAATATTTAATATTATTATTATTATTATTAAAGCATGGGCTTCTTCGAACCGGCTGGTCATCAGTAGAATACCCTAGGCAGCGCTCAGGGAAGACGGTCCTGGGTAGGGACCGACCCGGCCTGCGCGAAAAACCTAACTTCGTGTGCCGCCTAAAGTATTCAGCAGCAAATTAATATTTAATATTATTATTATTATTATTAAATTTCTTTTCCATTGCATGGGCTTCTTCGAACCGGCTGGTCATCAGTAGAATACCCTAGGCAGCGCTCAGGGAAGACGGTCCTGGGTAGGGACCGACCCGGCCTGCGCGAAAAACCTAACTTCGTGTGCCGCCTAAAGTATTCAGCAGCAAATTAATATTTAATATTATTATTTTTATTATTAAATTTCTTTTCCATTGCATGGGCTTCTTCGAACCGGCTGGTCATCAGTAGAATACCCTAGGCAGCGCTCAGGGAAGACGGTCCTGGGTAGGGACCGACCCGGCCTGCGCGAAAAACCTAACTTCGTGTGCCGCCTAAAGTATTCAGCAGCAAATTAATATTTAATATTATTATTTTTATTATTAAATTTCTTTTCCATTGCATGGGCTTCTTCGAACCGGCTGGTCATCAGTAGAATACCCTAGGCAGCGCTCAGGGAAGACGGTCCTGGGTAGGGACCGACCCGGCCTGCGCGAAAAACCTAACTTCGTGTGCCGCCTAAAGTATTCAGCAGCAAATTAATATTTAATATTATTATTATTATTATTAAATTTCTTTTCCATTGCATGGGCTTCTTCGAACCGGCTGGTCATCAGTAGAATACCCTAGGCAGCGCTCAGGGAAGACGGTCCTGGGTAGGGACCGACCCGGCCTGCGCGAAAAACCTAACTTCGTGTGCCGCCTAAAGTATTCAGCAGCAAATTAATATTTAATATTATTATTTTTATTATTAAATTTCTTTTCCATTGCATGGGCTTCTTCGAACCGGCTGGTCATCAGTAGAATACCCTAGGCAGCGCTCAGGGAAGACGGTCCTGGGTAGGGACCGACCCGGCCTGCGCGAAAAACCTAACTTCGTGTGCCGCCTAAAGTATTCAGCAGCAAATTAATATTTAATATTATTATTTTTATTATTAAATTTCTTTTCCATTGCATGGGCTTCTTCGAACCGGCTGGTCATCAGTAGAATACCCTAGGCAGCGCTCAGGGAAGACGGTCCTGGGTAGGGACCGACCCGGCCTGCGCGAAAAACCTAACTTCGTGTGCCGCCTAAAGTATTCAGCAGCAAATTAATATTTAATATTATTATTTTTATTATTAAATTTCTTTTCCATTGCATGGGCTTCTTCGAACCGGCTGGTCATCAGTAGAATACCCTAGGCAGCGCTCAGGGAAGACGGTCCTGGGTAGGGACCGACCCGGCCTGCGCGAAAAACCTAACTTCGTGTGCCGCCTAAAGTATTCAGCAGCAAATTAATATTTAATATTATTATTTTTATTATTAAATTTCTTTTCCATTGCATGGGCTTCTTCGAACCGGCTGGTCATCAGTAGAATACCCTAGGCAGCGCTCAGGGAAGACGGTCCTGGGTAGGGACCGACCCGGCCTGCGCGAAAAACCTAACTTCGTGTGCCGCCTAAAGTATTCAGCAGCAAATTAATATTTAATATTATTATTATTATTATTAAATTTCTTTTCCATTGCATGGGCTTCTTCGAACCGGCTGGTCATCAGTAGAATACCCTAGGCAGCGCTCAGGGAAGACGGTCCTGGGTAGGGACCGACCCGGCCTGCGCGAAAAACCTAACTTCGTGTGCCGCCTAAAGTATTCAGCAGCAAATTAATATTTAATATTATTATTTTTATTATTAAATTTCTTTTCCATTGCATGGGCTTCTTCGAACCGGCTGGTCATCAGTAGAATACCCTAGGCAGCGCTCAGGGAAGACGGTCCTGGGTAGGGACCGACCCGGCCTGCGCGAAAAACCTAACTTCGTGTGCCGCCTAAAGTATTCAGCAGCAAATTAATATTTAATATTATTATTATTATTATTAAAGCATGGGCTTCTTCGAACCGGCTGGTCATCAGTAGAATACCCTAGGCAGCGCTCAGGGAAGACGGTCCTGGGTAGGGACCGACCCGGCCTGCGCGAAAAACCTAACTTCGTGTGCCGCCTAAAGTATTCAGCAGCAAATTAATATTTAATATTATTATTATTATTATTAAAGCATGGGCTTCTTCGAACCGGCTGGTCATCAGTAGAATACCCTAGGCAGCGCTCAGGGAAGACGGTCCTGGGTAGGGACCGACCCGGCCTGCGCGAAAAACCTAACTTCGTGTGCCGCCTAAAGTATTCAGCAGCAAATTAATATTTAATATTATTATTATTATTATTAAATTTCTTTTCCATTGCATGGGCTTCTTCGAACCGGCTGGTCATCAGTAGAATACCCTAGGCAGCGCTCAGGGAAGACGGTCCTGGGTAGGGACCGACCCGGCCTGCGCGAAAAACCTAACTTCGTGTGCCGCCTAAAGTATTCAGCAGCAAATTAATATTTAATATTATTATTTTTATTATTAAATTTCTTTTCCATTGCATGGGCTTCTTCGAACCGGCTGGTCATCAGTAGAATACCCTAGGCAGCGCTCAGGGAAGACGGTCCTGGGTAGGGACCGACCCGGCCTGCGCGAAAAACCTAACTTCGTGTGCCGCCTAAAGTATTCAGCAGCAAATTAATATTTAATATTATTATTTTTATTATTAAATTTCTTTTCCATTGCATGGGCTTCTTCGAACCGGCTGGTCATCAGTAGAATACCCTAGGCAGCGCTCAGGGAAGACGGTCCTGGGTAGGGACCGACCCGGCCTGCGCGAAAAACCTAACTTCGTGTGCCGCCTAAAGTATTCAGCAGCAAATTAATATTTAATATTATTATTATTATTATTAAATTTCTTTTCCATTGCATGGGCTTCTTCGAACCGGCTGGTCATCAGTAGAATACCCTAGGCAGCGCTCAGGGAAGACGGTCCTGGGTAGGGACCGACCCGGCCTGCGCGAAAAACCTAACTTCGTGTGCCGCCTAAAGTATTCAGCAGCAAATTAATATTTAATATTATTATTTTTATTATTAAATTTCTTTTCCATTGCATGGGCTTCTTCGAACCGGCTGGTCATCAGTAGAATACCCTAGGCAGCGCTCAGGGAAGACGGTCCTGGGTAGGGACCGACCCGGCCTGCGCGAAAAACCTAACTTCGTGTGCCGCCTAAAGTATTCAGCAGCAAATTAATATTTAATATTATTATTTTTATTATTAAATTTCTTTTCCATTGCATGGGCTTCTTCGAACCGGCTGGTCATCAGTAGAATACCCTAGGCAGCGCTCAGGGAAGACGGTCCTGGGTAGGGACCGACCCGGCCTGCGCGAAAAACCTAACTTCGTGTGCCGCCTAAAGTATTCAGCAGCAAATTAATATTTAATATTATTATTTTTATTATTAAATTTCTTTTCCATTGCATGGGCTTCTTCGAACCGGCTGGTCATCAGTAGAATACCCTAGGCAGCGCTCAGGGAAGACGGTCCTGGGTAGGGACCGACCCGGCCTGCGCGAAAAACCTAACTTCGTGTGCCGCCTAAAGTATTCAGCAGCAAATTAATATTTAATATTATTATTTTTATTATTAAATTTCTTTTCCATTGCATGGGCTTCTTCGAACCGGCTGGTCATCAGTAGAATACCCTAGGCAGCGCTCAGGGAAGACGGTCCTGGGTAGGGACCGACCCGGCCTGCGCGAAAAACCTAACTTCGTGTGCCGCCTAAAGTATTCAGCAGCAAATTAATATTTAATATTATTATTATTATTATTAAATTTCTTTTCCATTGCATGGGCTTCTTCGAACCGGCTGGTCATCAGTAGAATACCCTAGGCAGCGCTCAGGGAAGACGGTCCTGGGTAGGGACCGACCCGGCCTGCGCGAAAAACCTAACTTCGTGTGCCGCCTAAAGTATTCAGCAGCAAATTAATATTTAATATTATTATTTTTATTATTAAATTTCTTTTCCATTGCATGGGCTTCTTCGAACCGGCTGGTCATCAGTAGAATACCCTAGGCAGCGCTCAGGGAAGACGGTCCTGGGTAGGGACCGACCCGGCCTGCGCGAAAAACCTAACTTCGTGTGCCGCCTAAAGTATTCAGCAGCAAATTAATATTTAATATTATTATTTTTATTATTAAATTTCTTTTCCATTGCATGGGCTTCTTCGAACCGGCTGGTCATCAGTAGAATACCCTAGGCAGCGCTCAGGGAAGACGGTCCTGGGTAGGGACCGACCCGGCCTGCGCGAAAAACCTAACTTCGTGTGCCGCCTAAAGTATTCAGCAGCAAATTAATATTTAATATTATTATTATTATTATTAAAGCATGGGCTTCTTCGAACCGGCTGGTCATCAGTAGAATACCCTAGGCAGCGCTCAGAGAAGACGGTCCTGGGTAGGGACCGACCCGGCCTGCGCGAAAAACCTAACTTCGTGTGCCGCCTAAAGTATTCAGCAGCAAATTAATATTTATTATTATTATTATTATTATTAAAGCATGGGCTTCTTCGAACCGGCTGGTCATCAGTAGAATACCCTAGGCAGCGCTCAGGGAAGACGGTCCTGGGTAGGGACCGACCCGGCCTGCGCGAAAAACCTAACTTCGTGTGCCGCCTAAAGTATTCAGCAGCAAATTAATATTTAATATTATTATTATTATTATTAAAGCATGGGCTTCTTCGAACCGGCTGGTCATCAGTAGAATACCCTAGGCAGCGCTCAGAGAAGACGGTCCTGGGTAGGGACCGACCCGGCCTGCGCGAAAAACCTAACTTCGTGTGCCGCCTAAAGTATTCAGCAGCAAATTAATATTTAATATTATTATTATTATTATTAAAGCATGGGCTTCTTCGAACCGGCTGGTCATCAGTAGAATACCCTAGGCAGCGCTCAGGGAAGACGGTCCTGGGTAGGGACCGACCCGGCCTGCGCGAAAAACCTAACTTCGTGTGCCGCCTAAAGTATTCAGCAGCAAATTAATATTTAATATTATTATTTTTATTATTAAATTTCTTTTCCATTGCATGGGCTTCTTCGAACCGGCTGGTCATCAGTAGAATACCCTAGGCAGCGCTCAGGGAAGACGGTCCTGGGTAGGGACCGACCCGGCCTGCGCGAAAAACCTAACTTCGTGTGCCGCCTAAAGTATTCAGCAGCAAATTAATATTTAATATTATTATTATTATTATTAAAGCATGGGCTTCTTCGAACCGGCTGGTCATCAGTAGAATACCCTAGGCAGCGCTCAGGGAAGACGGTCCTGGGTAGGGACCGACCCGGCCTGCGCGAAAAACCTAACTTCGTGTGCCGCCTAAAGTATTCAGCAGCAAATTAATATTTAATATTATTATTATTATTATTAAAGCATGGGCTTCTTCGAACCGGCTGGTCATCAGTAGAATACCCTAGGCAGCGCTCAGGGAAGACGGTCCTGGGTAGGGACCGACCCGGCCTGCGCGAAAAACCTAACTTCGTGTGCCGCCTAAAGTATTCAGCAGCAAATTAATATTTAATATTATTATTATTATTATTAAATTTCTTTTCCATTGCATGGGCTTCTTCGAACCGGCTGGTCATCAGTAGAATACCCTAGGCAGCGCTCAGGGAAGACGGTCCTGGGTAGAGACCGACCCGGCCTGCGCGAAAAACCTAACTTCGTGTGCCGCCTAAAGTATTCAGCAGCAAATTAATATTTAATATTATTATTTTTATTATTAAATTTCTTTTCCATTGCATGGGCTTCTTCGAACCGGCTGGTCATCAGTAGAATACCCTAGGCAGCGCTCAGGGAAGACGGTCCTGGGTAGGGACCGACCCGGCCTGCGCGAAAAACCTAACTTCGTGTGCCGCCTAAAGTATTCAGCAGCAAATTAATATTTAATATTATTATTTTTATTATTAAATTTCTTTTCCATTGCATGGGCTTCTTCGAACCGGCTGGTCATCAGTAGAATACCCTAGGCAGCGCTCAGGGAAGACGGTCCTGGGTAGGGACCGACCCGGCCTGCGCGAAAAACCTAACTTCGTGTGCCGCCTAAAGTATTCAGCAGCAAATTAATATTTAATATTATTATTATTATTATTAAATTTCTTTTCCATTGCATGGGCTTCTTCGAACCGGCTGGTCATCAGTAGAATACCCTAGGCAGCGCTCAGGGAAGACGGTCCTGGGTAGGGACCGACCCGGCCTGCGCGAAAAACCTAACTTCGTGTGCCGCCTAAAGTATTCAGCAGCAAATTAATATTTAATATTATTATTTTTATTATTAAATTTCTTTTCCATTGCATGGGCTTCTTCGAACCGGCTGGTCATCAGTAGAATACCCTAGGCAGCGCTCAGGGAAGACGGTCCTGGGTAGGGACCGACCCGGCCTGCGCGAAAAACCTAACTTCGTGTGCCGCCTAAAGTATTCAGCAGCAAATTAATATTTAATATTATTATTTTTATTATTAAATTTCTTTTCCATTGCATGGGCTTCTTCGAACCGGCTGGTCATCAGTAGAATACCCTAGGCAGCGCTCAGGGAAGACGGTCCTGGGTAGGGACCGACCCGGCCTGCGCGAAAAACCTAACTTCGTGTGCCGCCTAAAGTATTCAGCAGCAAATTAATATTTAATATTATTATTATTATTATTAAAGCATGGGCTTCTTCGAACCGGCTGGTCATCAGTAGAATACCCTAGGCAGCGCTCAGAGAAGACGGTCCTGGGTAGGGACCGACCCGGCCTGCGCGAAAAACCTAACTTCGTGTGCCGCCTAAAGTATTCAGCAGCAAATTAATATTTAATATTATTATTATTATTATTAAAGCATGGGCTTCTTCGAACCGGCTGGTCATCAGTAGAATACCCTAGGCAGCGCTCAGGGAAGACGGTCCTGGGTAGGGACCGACCCGGCCTGCGCGAAAAACCTAACTTCGTGTGCCGCCTAAAGTATTCAGCAGCAAATTAATATTTAATATTATTATTATTATTATTAAAGCATGGGCTTCTTCGAACCGGCTGGTCATCAGTAGAATACCCTAGGCAGCGCTCAGAGAAGACGGTCCTGGGTAGGGACCGACCCGGCCTGCGCGAAAAACCTAACTTCGTGTGCCGCCTAAAGTATTCAGCAGCAAATTAATATTTAATATTATTATTATTATTATTAAAGCATGGGCTTCTTCGAACCGGCTGGTCATCAGTAGAATACCCTAGGCAGCGCTCAGGGAAGACGGTCCTGGGTAGGGACCGACCCGGCCTGCGCGAAAAACCTAACTTCGTGTGCCGCCTAAAGTATTCAGCAGCAAATTAATATTTAATATTATTATTTTTATTATTAAATTTCTTTTCCATTGCATGGGCTTCTTCGAACCGGCTGGTCATCAGTAGAATACCCTAGGCAGCGCTCAGGGAAGACGGTCCTGGGTAGGGACCGACCCGGCCTGCGCGAAAAACCTAACTTCGTGTGCCGCCTAAAGTATTCAGCAGCAAATTAATATTTAATATTATTATTATTATTATTAAAGCATGGGCTTCTTCGAACCGGCTGGTCATCAGTAGAATACCCTAGGCAGCGCTCAGGGAAGACGGTCCTGGGTAGGGACCGACCCGGCCTGCGCGAAAAACCTAACTTCGTGTGCCGCCTAAAGTATTCAGCAGCAAATTAATATTTAATATTATTATTATTATTATTAAAGCATGGGCTTCTTCGAACCGGCTGGTCATCAGTAGAATACCCTAGGCAGCGCTCAGGGAAGACGGTCCTGGGTAGGGACCGACCCGGCCTGCGCGAAAAACCTAACTTCGTGTGCCGCCTAAAGTATTCAGCAGCAAATTAATATTTAATATTATTATTATTATTATTAAATTTCTTTTCCATTGCATGGGCTTCTTCGAACCGGCTGGTCATCAGTAGAATACCCTAGGCAGCGCTCAGGGAAGACGGTCCTGGGTAGGGACCGACCCGGCCTGCGCGAAAAACCTAACTTCGTGTGCCGCCTAAAGTATTCAGCAGCAAATTAATATTTAATATTATTATTTTTATTATTAAATTTCTTTTCCATTGCATGGGCTTCTTCGAACCGGCTGGTCATCAGTAGAATACCCTAGGCAGCGCTCAGGGAAGACGGTCCTGGGTAGGGACCGACCCGGCCTGCGCGAAAAACCTAACTTCGTGTGCCGCCTAAAGTATTCAGCAGCAAATTAATATTTAATATTATTATTTTTATTATTAAATTTCTTTTCCATTGCATGGGCTTCTTCGAACCGGCTGGTCATCAGTAGAATACCCTAGGCAGCGCTCAGGGAAGACGGTCCTGGGTAGGGACCGACCCGGCCTGCGCGAAAAACCTAACTTCGTGTGCCGCCTAAAGTATTCAGCAGCAAATTAATATTTAATATTATTATTATTATTATTAAATTTCTTTTCCATTGCATGGGCTTCTTCGAACCGGCTGGTCATCAGTAGAATACCCTAGGCAGCGCTCAGGGAAGACGGTCCTGGGTAGGGACCGACCCGGCCTGCGCGAAAAACCTAACTTCGTGTGCCGCCTAAAGTATTCAGCAGCAAATTAATATTTAATATTATTATTTTTATTATTAAATTTCTTTTCCATTGCATGGGCTTCTTCGAACCGGCTGGTCATCAGTAGAATACCCTAGGCAGCGCTCAGGGAAGACGGTCCTGGGTAGGGACCGACCCGGCCTGCGCGAAAAACCTAACTTCGTGTGCCGCCTAAAGTATTCAGCAGCAAATTAATATTTAATATTATTATTATTATTATTAAAGCATGGGCTTCTTCGAACCGGCTGGTCATCAGTAGAATACCCTAGGCAGCGCTCAGGGAAGACGGTCCTGGGTAGGGACCGACCCGGCCTGCGCGAAAAACCTAACTTCGTGTGCCGCCTAAAGTATTCAGCAGCAAATTAATATTTAATATTATTATTATTATTATTAAATTTCTTTTCCATTGCATGGGCTTCTTCGAACCGGCTGGTCATCAGTAGAATACCCTAGGCAGCGCTCAGGGAAGACGGTCCTGGGTAGGGACCGACCCGGCCTGCGCGAAAAACCTAACTTCGTGTGCCGCCTAAAGTATTCAGCAGCAAATTAATATTTAATATTATTATTTTTATTATTAAATTTCTTTTCCATTGCATGGGCTTCTTCGAACCGGCTGGTCATCAGTAGAATACCCTAGGCAGCGCTCAGGGAAGACGGTCCTGGGTAGGGACCGACCCGGCCTGCGCGAAAAACCTAACTTCGTGTGCCGCCTAAAGTATTCAGCAGCAAATTAATATTTAATATTATTATTTTTATTATTAAATTTCTTTTCCATTGCATGGGCTTCTTCGAACCGGCTGGTCATCAGTAGAATACCCTAGGCAGCGCTCAGGGAAGACGGTCCTGGGTAGGGACCGACCCGGCCTGCGCGAAAAACCTAACTTCGTGTGCCGCCTAAAGTATTCAGCAGCAAATTAATATTTAATATTATTATTATTATTATTAAATTTCTTTTCCATTGCATGGGCTTCTTCGAACCGGCTGGTCATCAGTAGAATACCCTAGGCAGCGCTCAGGGAAGACGGTCCTGGGTAGGGACCGACCCGGCCTGCGCGAAAAACCTAACTTCGTGTGCCGCCTAAAGTATTCAGCAGCAAATTAATATTTAATATTATTATTTTTATTATTAAATTTCTTTTCCATTGCATGGGCTTCTTCGAACCGGCTGGTCATCAGTAGAATACCCTAGGCAGCGCTCAGGGAAGACGGTCCTGGGTAGGGACCGACCCGGCCTGCGCGAAAAACCTAACTTCGTGTGCCGCCTAAAGTATTCAGCAGCAAATTAATATTTAATATTATTATTTTTATTATTAAATTTCTTTTCCATTGCATGGGCTTCTTCGAACCGGCTGGTCATCAGTAGAATACCCTAGGCAGCGCTCAGGGAAGACGGTCCTGGGTAGGGACCGACCCGGCCTGCGCGAAAAACCTAACTTCGTGTGCCGCCTAAAGTATTCAGCAGCAAATTAATATTTAATATTATTATTTTTATTATTAAATTTCTTTTCCATTGCATGGGCTTCTTCGAACCGGCTGGTCATCAGTAGAATACCCTAGGCAGCGCTCAGGGAAGACGGTCCTGGGTAGGGACCGACCCGGCCTGCGCGAAAAACCTAACTTCGTGTGCCGCCTAAAGTATTCAGCAGCAAATTAATATTTAATATTATTATTTTTATTATTAAATTTCTTTTCCATTGCATGGGCTTCTTCGAACCGGCTGGTCATCAGTAGAATACCCTAGGCAGCGCTCAGGGAAGACGGTCCTGGGTAGGGACCGACCCGGCCTGCGCGAAAAACCTAACTTCGTGTGCCGCCTAAAGTATTCAGCAGCAAATTAATATTTAATATTATTATTATTATTATTAAATTTCTTTTCCATTGCATGGGCTTCTTCGAACCGGCTGGTCATCAGTAGAATACCCTAGGCAGCGCTCAGGGAAGACGGTCCTGGGTAGGGACCGACCCGGCCTGCGCGAAAAACCTAACTTCGTGTGCCGCCTAAAGTATTCAGCAGCAAATTAATATTTAATATTATTATTTTTATTATTAAATTTCTTTTCCATTTCATGGGCTTCTTCGAACCGGCTGGTCATCAGTAGAATACCCTAGGCAGCGCTCAGGGAAGACGGTCCTGGGTAGGGACCGACCCGGCCTGCGCGAAAAACCTAACTTCGTGTGCCGCCTAAAGTATTCAGCAGCAAATTAATATTTAATATTATTATTTTTATTATTAAATTTCTTTTCCATTGCATGGGCTTCTTCGAACCGGCTGGTCATCAGTAGAATACCCTAGGCAGCGCTCAGGGAAGACGGTCCTGGGTAGGGACCGACCCGGCCTGCGCGAAAAACCTAACTTCGTGTGCCGCCTAAAGTATTCAGCAGCAAATTAATATTTAATATTATTATTATTATTATTAAAGCATGGGCTTCTTCGAACCGGCTGGTCATCAGTAGAATACCCTAGGCAGCGCTCAGAGAAGACGGTCCTGGGTAGGGACCGACCCGGCCTGCGCGAAAAACCTAACTTCGTGTGCCGCCTAAAGTATTCAGCAGCAAATTAATATTTAATATTATTATTATTATTATTAAAGCATGGGCTTCTTCGAACCGGCTGGTCATCAGTAGAATACCCTAGGCAGCGCTCAGGGAAGACGGTCCTGGGTAGGGACCGACCCGGCCTGCGCGAAAAACCTAACTTCGTGTGCCGCCTAAAGTATTCAGCAGCAAATTAATATTTAATATTATTATTATTATTATTAAAGCATGGGCTTCTTCGAACCGGCTGGTCATCAGTAGAATACCCTAGGCAGCGCTCAGAGAAGACGGTCCTGGGTAGGGACCGACCCGGCCTGCGCGAAAAACCTAACTTCGTGTGCCGCCTAAAGTATTCAGCAGCAAATTAATATTTAATATTATTATTATTATTATTAAAGCATGGGCTTCTTCGAACCGGCTGGTCATCAGTAGAATACCCTAGGCAGCGCTCAGGGAAGACGGTCCTGGGTAGGGACCGACCCGGCCTGCGCGAAAAACCTAACTTCGTGTGCCGCCTAAAGTATTCAGCAGCAAATTAATATTTAATATTATTATTTTTATTATTAAATTTCTTTTCCATTGCATGGGCTTCTTCGAACCGGCTGGTCATCAGTAGAATACCCTAGGCAGCGCTCAGGGAAGACGGTCCTGGGTAGGGACCGACCCGGCCTGCGCGAAAAACCTAACTTCGTGTGCCGCCTAAAGTATTCAGCAGCAAATTAATATTTAATATTATTATTATTATTATTAAAGCATGGGCTTCTTCGAACCGGCTGGTCATCAGTAGAATACCCTAGGCAGCGCTCAGGGAAGACGGTCCTGGGTAGGGACCGACCCGGCCTGCGCGAAAAACCTAACTTCGTGTGCCGCCTAAAGTATTCAGCAGCAAATTAATATTTAATATTATTATTATTATTATTAAAGCATGGGCTTCTTCGAACCGGCTGGTCATCAGTAGAATACCCTAGGCAGCGCTCAGGGAAGACGGTCCTGGGTAGGGACCGACCCGGCCTGCGCGAAAAACCTAACTTCGTGTGCCGCCTAAAGTATTCAGCAGCAAATTAATATTTAATATTATTATTATTATTATTAAATTTCTTTTCCATTGCATGGGCTTCTTCGAACCGGCTGGTCATCAGTAGAATACCCTAGGCAGCGCTCAGGGAAGACGGTCCTGGGTAGGGACCGACCCGGCCTGCGCGAAAAACCTAACTTCGTGTGCCGCCTAAAGTATTCAGCAGCAAATTAATATTTAATATTATTATTTTTATTATTAAATTTCTTTTCCATTGCATGGGCTTCTTCGAACCGGCTGGTCATCAGTAGAATACCCTAGGCAGCGCTCAGGGAAGACGGTCCTGGGTAGGGACCGACCCGGCCTGCGCGAAAAACCTAACTTCGTGTGCCGCCTAAAGTATTCAGCAGCAAATTAATATTTAATATTATTATTTTTATTATTAAATTTCTTTTCCATTGCATGGGCTTCTTCGAACCGGCTGGTCATCAGTAGAATACCCTAGGCAGCGCTCAGGGAAGACGGTCCTGGGTAGGGACCGACCCGGCCTGCGCGAAAAACCTAACTTCGTGTGCCGCCTAAAGTATTCAGCAGCAAATTAATATTTAATATTATTATTATTATTATTAAATTTCTTTTCCATTGCATGGGCTTCTTCGAACCGGCTGGTCATCAGTAGAATACCCTAGGCAGCGCTCAGGGAAGACGGTCCTGGGTAGGGACCGACCCGGCCTGCGCGAAAAACCTAACTTCGTGTGCCGCCTAAAGTATTCAGCAGCAAATTAATATTTAATATTATTATTTTTATTATTAAATTTCTTTTCCATTGCATGGGCTTCTTCGAACCGGCTGGTCATCAGTAGAATACCCTAGGCAGCGCTCAGGGAAGACGGTCCTGGGTAGGGACCGACCCGGCCTGCGCGAAAAACCTAACTTCGTGTGCCGCCTAAAGTATTCAGCAGCAAATTAATATTTAATATTATTATTTTTATTATTAAATTTCTTTTCCATTGCATGGGCTTCTTCGAACCGGCTGGTCATCAGTAGAATACCCTAGGCAGCGCTCAGGGAAGACGGTCCTGGGTAGGGACCGACCCGGCCTGCGCGAAAAACCTAACTTCGTGTGCCGCCTAAAGTATTCAGCAGCAAATTAATATTTAATATTATTATTATTATTATTAAAGCATGGGCTTCTTCGAACCGGCTGGTCATCAGTAGAATACCCTAGGCAGCGCTCAGAGAAGACGGTCCTGGGTAGGGACCGACCCGGCCTGCGCGAAAAACCTAACTTCGTGTGCCGCCTAAAGTATTCAGCAGCAAATTAATATTTAATATTATTATTATTATTATTAAAGCATGGGCTTCTTCGAACCGGCTGGTCATCAGTAGAATACCCTAGGCAGCGCTCAGGGAAGACGGTCCTGGGTAGGGACCGACCCGGCCTGCGCGAAAAACCTAACTTCGTGTGCCGCCTAAAGTATTCAGCAGCAAATTAATATTTAATATTATTATTATTATTATTAAAGCATGGGCTTCTTCGAACCGGCTGGTCATCAGTAGAATACCCTAGGCAGCGCTCAGAGAAGACGGTCCTGGGTAGGGACCGACCCGGCCTGCGCGAAAAACCTAACTTCGTGTGCCGCCTAAAGTATTCAGCAGCAAATTAATATTTAATATTATTATTATTATTATTAAAGCATGGGCTTCTTCGAACCGGCTGGTCATCAGTAGAATACCCTAGGCAGCGCTCAGGGAAGACGGTCCTGGGTAGGGACCGACCCGGCCTGCGCGAAAAACCTAACTTCGTGTGCCGCCTAAAGTATTCAGCAGCAAATTAATATTTAATATTATTATTTTTATTATTAAATTTCTTTTCCATTGCATGGGCTTCTTCGAACCGGCTGGTCATCAGTAGAATACCCTAGGCAGCGCTCAGGGAAGACGGTCCTGGGTAGGGACCGACCCGGCCTGCGCGAAAAACCTAACTTCGTGTGCCGCCTAAAGTATTCAGCAGCAAATTAATATTTAATATTATTATTATTATTATTAAAGCATGGGCTTCTTCGAACCGGCTGGTCATCAGTAGAATACCCTAGGCAGCGCTCAGGGAAGACGGTCCTGGGTAGGGACCGACCCGGCCTGCGCGAAAAACCTAACTTCGTGTGCCGCCTAAAGTATTCAGCAGCAAATTAATATTTAATATTATTATTATTATTATTAAAGCATGGGCTTCTTCGAACCGGCTGGTCATCAGTAGAATACCCTAGGCAGCGCTCAGGGAAGACGGTCCTGGGTAGGGACCGACCCGGCCTGCGCGAAAAACCTAACTTCGTGTGCCGCCTAAAGTATTCAGCAGCAAATTAATATTTAATATTATTATTATTATTATTAAATTTCTTTTCCATTGCATGGGCTTCTTCGAACCGGCTGGTCATCAGTAGAATACCCTAGGCAGCGCTCAGGGAAGACGGTCCTGGGTAGGGACCGACCCGGCCTGCGCGAAAAACCTAACTTCGTGTGCCGCCTAAAGTATTCAGCAGCAAATTAATATTTAATATTATTATTTTTATTATTAAATTTCTTTTCCATTGCATGGGCTTCTTCGAACCGGCTGGTCATCAGTAGAATACCCTAGGCAGCGCTCAGGGAAGACGGTCCTGGGTAGGGACCGACCCGGCCTGCGCGAAAAACCTAACTTCGTGTGCCGCCTAAAGTATTCAGCAGCAAATTAATAGTTAATATTATTATTTTTATTATTAAATTTCTTTTCCATTGCATGGGCTTCTTCGAACCGGCTGGTCATCAGTAGAATACCCTAGGCAGCGCTCAGGGAAGACGGTCCTGGGTAGGGACCGACCCGGCCTGCGCGAAAAACCTAACTTCGTGTGCCGCCTAAAGTATTCAGCAGCAAATTAATATTTAATATTATTATTATTATTATTAAATTTCTTTTCCATTGCATGGGCTTCTTCGAACCGGCTGGTCATCAGTAGAATACCCTAGGCAGCGCTCAGGGAAGACGGTCCTGGGTAGGGACCGACCCGGCCTGCGCGAAAAACCTAACTTCGTGTGCCGCCTAAAGTATTCAGCAGCAAATTAATATTTAATATTATTATTTTTATTATTAAATTTCTTTTCCATTGCATGGGCTTCTTCGAACCGGCTGGTCATCAGTAGAATACCCTAGGCAGCGCTCAGGGAAGACGGTCCTGGGTAGGGACCGACCCGGCCTGCGCGAAAAACCTAACTTCGTGTGCCGCCTAAAGTATTCAGCAGCAAATTAATATTTAATATTATTATTATTATTATTAAAGCATGGGCTTCTTCGAACCGGCTGGTCATCAGTAGAATACCCTAGGCAGCGCTCAGGGAAGACGGTCCTGGGTAGGGACCGACCCGGCCTGCGCGAAAAACCTAACTTCGTGTGCCGCCTAAAGTATTCAGCAGCAAATTAATATTTAATATTATTATTATTATTATTAAATTTCTTTTCCATTGCATGGGCTTCTTCGAACCGGCTGGTCATCAGTAGAATACCCTAGGCAGCGCTCAGGGAAGACGGTCCTGGGTAGGGACCGACCCGGCCTGCGCGAAAAACCTAACTTCGTGTGCCGCCTAAAGTATTCAGCAGCAAATTAATATTTAATATTATTATTTTTATTATTAAATTTCTTTTCCATTGCATGGGCTTCTTCGAACCGGCTGGTCATCAGTAGAATACCCTAGGCAGCGCTCAGGGAAGACGGTCCTGGGTAGGGACCGACCCGGCCTGCGCGAAAAACCTAACTTCGTGTGCCGCCTAAAGTATTCAGCAGCAAATTAATATTTAATATTATTATTTTTATTATTAAATTTCTTTTCCATTGCATGGGCTTCTTCGAACCGGCTGGTCATCAGTAGAATACCCTAGGCAGCGCTCAGGGAAGACGGTCCTGGGTAGGGACCGACCCGGCCTGCGCGAAAAACCTAACTTCGTGTGCCGCCTAAAGTATTCAGCAGCAAATTAATATTTAATATTATTATTATTATTATTAAAGCATGGGCTTCTTCGAACCGGCTGGTCATCAGTAGAATACCCTAGGCAGCGCTCAGAGAAGACGGTCCTGGGTAGGGACCGACCCGGCCTGCGCGAAAAACCTAACTTCGTGTGCCGCCTAAAGTATTCAGCAGCAAATTAATATTTAATATTATTATTATTATTATTAAAGCATGGGCTTCTTCGAACCGGCTGGTCATCAGTAGAATACCCTAGGCAGCGCTCAGGGAAGACGGTCCTGGGTAGGGACCGACCCGGCCTGCGCGAAAAACCTAACTTCGTGTGCCGCCTAAAGTATTCAGCAGCAAATTAATATTTAATATTATTATTATTATTATTAAAGCATGGGCTTCTTCGAACCGGCTGGTCATCAGTAGAATACCCTAGGCAGCGCTCAGAGAAGACGGTCCTGGGTAGGGACCGACCCGGCCTGCGCGAAAAACCTAACTTCGTGTGCCGCCTAAAGTATTCAGCAGCAAATTAATATTTAATATTATTATTATTATTATTAAAGCATGGGCTTCTTCGAACCGGCTGGTCATCAGTAGAATACCCTAGGCAGCGCTCAGGGAAGACGGTCCTGGGTAGGGACCGACCCGGCCTGCGCGAAAAACCTAACTTCGTGTGCCGCCTAAAGTATTCAGCAGCAAATTAATATTTAATATTATTATTTTTATTATTAAATTTCTTTTCCATTGCATGGGCTTCTTCGAACCGGCTGGTCATCAGTAGAATACCCTAGGCAGCGCTCAGGGAAGACGGTCCTGGGTAGGGACCGACCCGGCCTGCGCGAAAAACCTAACTTCGTGTGCCGCCTAAAGTATTCAGCAGCAAATTAATATTTAATATTATTATTATTATTATTAAAGCATGGGCTTCTTCGAACCGGCTGGTCATCAGTAGAATACCCTAGGCAGCGCTCAGGGAAGACGGTCCTGGGTAGGGACCGACCCGGCCTGCGCGAAAAACCTAACTTCGTGTGCCGCCTAAAGTATTCAGCAGCAAATTAATATTTAATATTATTATTATTATTATTAAAGCATGGGCTTCTTCGAACCGGCTGGTCATCAGTAGAATACCCTAGGCAGCGCTCAGGGAAGACGGTCCTGGGTAGGGACCGACCCGGCCTGCGCGAAAAACCTAACTTCGTGTGCCGCCTAAAGTATTCAGCAGCAAATTAATATTTAATATTATTATTATTATTATTAAATTTCTTTTCCATTGCATGGGCTTCTTCGAACCGGCTGGTCATCAGTAGAATACCCTAGGCAGCGCTCAGGGAAGACGGTCCTGGGTAGGGACCGACCCGGCCTGCGCGAAAAACCTAACTTCGTGTGCCGCCTAAAGTATTCAGCAGCAAATTAATATTTAATATTATTATTTTTATTATTAAATTTCTTTTCCATTGCATGGGCTTCTTCGAACCGGCTGGTCATCAGTAGAATACCCTAGGCAGCGCTCAGGGAAGACGGTCCTGGGTAGGGACCGACCCGGCCTGCGCGAAAAACCTAACTTCGTGTGCCGCCTAAAGTATTCAGCAGCAAATTAATATTTAATATTATTATTTTTATTATTAAATTTCTTTTCCATTGCATGGGCTTCTTCGAACCGGCTGGTCATCAGTAGAATACCCTAGGCAGCGCTCAGGGAAGACGGTCCTGGGTAGGGACCGACCCGGCCTGCGCGAAAAACCTAACTTCGTGTGCCGCCTAAAGTATTCAGCAGCAAATTAATATTTAATATTATTATTATTATTATTAAAGCATGGGCTTCTTCGAACCGGCTGGTCATCAGTAGAATACCCTAGGCAGCGCTCAGGGAAGACGGTCCTGGGTAGGGACCGACCCGGCCTGCGCGAAAAACCTAACTTCGTGTGCCGCCTAAAGTATTCAGCAGCAAATTAATATTTAATATTATTATTATTATTATTAAATTTCTTTTCCATTGCATGGGCTTCTTCGAACCGGCTGGTCATCAGTAGAATACCCTAGGCAGCGCTCAGGGAAGACGGTCCTGGGTAGGGACCGACCCGGCCTGCGCGAAAAACCTAACTTCGTGTGCCGCCTAAAGTATTCAGCAGCAAATTAATATTTAATATTATTATTTTTATTATTAAATTTCTTTTCCATTGCATGGGCTTCTTCGAACCGGCTGGTCATCAGTAGAATACCCTAGGCAGCGCTCAGGGAAGACGGTCCTGGGTAGGGACCGACCCGGCCTGCGCGAAAAACCTAACTTCGTGTGCCGCCTAAAGTATTCAGCAGCAAATTAATATTTAATATTATTATTTTTATTATTAAATTTCTTTTCCATTGCATGGGCTTCTTCGAACCGGCTGGTCATCAGTAGAATACCCTAGGCAGCGCTCAGGGAAGACGGTCCTGGGTAGGGACCGACCCGGCCTGCGCGAAAAACCTAACTTCGTGTGCCGCCTAAAGTATTCAGCAGCAAATTAATATTTAATATTATTATTATTATTATTAAATTTCTTTTCCATTGCATGGGCTTCTTCGAACCGGCTGGTCATCAGTAGAATACCCTAGGCAGCGCTCAGGGAAGACGGTCCTGGGTAGGGACCGACCCGGCCTGCGCGAAAAACCTAACTTCGTGTGCCGCCTAAAGTATTCAGCAGCAAATTAATATTTAATATTATTATTTTTATTATTAAATTTCTTTTCCATTGCATGGGCTTCTTCGAACCGGCTGGTCATCAGTAGAATACCCTAGGCAGCGCTCAGGGAAGACGGTCCTGGGTAGGGACCGACCCGGCCTGCGCGAAAAACCTAACTTCGTGTGCCGCCTAAAGTATTCAGCAGCAAATTAATATTTAATATTATTATTTTTATTATTAAATTTCTTTTCCATTGCATGGGCTTCTTCGAACCGGCTGGTCATCAGTAGAATACCCTAGGCAGCGCTCAGGGAAGACGGTCCTGGGTAGGGACCGACCCGGCCTGCGCGAAAAACCTAACTTCGTGTGCCGCCTAAAGTATTCAGCAGCAAATTAATATTTAATATTATTATTTTTATTATTAAATTTCTTTTCCATTGCATGGGCTTCTTCGAACCGGCTGGTCATCAGTAGAATACCCTAGGCAGCGCTCAGGGAAGACGGTCCTGGGTAGGGACCGACCCGGCCTGCGCGAAAAACCTAACTTCGTGTGCCGCCTAAAGTATTCAGCAGCAAATTAATATTTAATATTATTATTTTTATTATTAAATTTCTTTTCCATTGCATGGGCTTCTTCGAACCGGCTGGTCATCAGTAGAATACCCTAGGCAGCGCTCAGGGAAGACGGTCCTGGGTAGGGACCGACCCGGCCTGCGCGAAAAACCTAACTTCGTGTGCCGCCTAAAGTATTCAGCAGCAAATTAATATTTAATATTATTATTATTATTATTAAATTTCTTTTCCATTGCATGGGCTTCTTCGAACCGGCTGGTCATCAGTAGAATACCCTAGGCAGCGCTCAGGGAAGACGGTCCTGGGTAGGGACCGACCCGGCCTGCGCGAAAAACCTAACTTCGTGTGCCGCCTAAAGTATTCAGCAGCAAATTAATATTTAATATTATTATTTTTATTATTAAATTTCTTTTCCATTGCATGGGCTTCTTCGAACCGGCTGGTCATCAGTAGAATACCCTAGGCAGCGCTCAGGGAAGACGGTCCTGGGTAGGGACCGACCCGGCCTGCGCGAAAAACCTAACTTCGTGTGCCGCCTAAAGTATTCAGCAGCAAATTAATATTTAATATTATTATTATTATTATTAAAGCATGGGCTTCTTCGAACCGGCTGGTCATCAGTAGAATACCCTAGGCAGCGCTCAGGGAAGACGGTCCTGGGTAGGGACCGACCCGGCCTGCGCGAAAAACCTAACTTCGTGTGCCGCCTAAAGTATTCAGCAGCAAATTAATATTTAATATTATTATTATTATTATTAAATTTCTTTTCCATTGCATGGGCTTCTTCGAACCGGCTGGTCATCAGTAGAATACCCTAGGCAGCGCTCAGGGAAGACGGTCCTGGGTAGGGACCGACCCGGCCTGCGCGAAAAACCTAACTTCGTGTGCCGCCTAAAGTATTCAGCAGCAAATTAATATTTAATATTATTATTTTTATTATTAAATTTCTTTTCCATTGCATGGGCTTCTTCGAACCGGCTGGTCATCAGTAGAATACCCTAGGCAGCGCTCAGGGAAGACGGTCCTGGGTAGGGACCGACCCGGCCTGCGCGAAAAACCTAACTTCGTGTGCCGCCTAAAGTATTCAGCAGCAAATTAATATTTAATATTATTATTTTTATTATTAAATTTCTTTTCCATTGCATGGGCTTCTTCGAACCGGCTGGTCATCAGTAGAATACCCTAGGCAGCGCTCAGGGAAGACGGTCCTGGGTAGGGACCGACCCGGCCTGCGCGAAAAACCTAACTTCGTGTGCCGCCTAAAGTATTCAGCAGCAAATTAATATTTAATATTATTATTATTATTATTAAATTTCTTTTCCATTGCATGGGCTTCTTCGAACCGGCTGGTCATCAGTAGAATACCCTAGGCAGCGCTCAGGGAAGACGGTCCTGGGTAGGGACCGACCCGGCCTGCGCGAAAAACCTAACTTCGTGTGCCGCCTAAAGTATTCAGCAGCAAATTAATATTTAATATTATTATTTTTATTATTAAATTTCTTTTCCATTGCATGGGCTTCTTCGAACCGGCTGGTCATCAGTAGAATACCCTAGGCAGCGCTCAGGGAAGACGGTCCTGGGTAGGGACCGACCCGGCCTGCGCGAAAAACCTAACTTCGTGTGCCGCCTAAAGTATTCAGCAGCAAATTAATATTTAATATTATTATTTTTATTATTAAATTTCTTTTCCATTGCATGGGCTTCTTCGAACCGGCTGGTCATCAGTAGAATACCCTAGGCAGCGCTCAGGGAAGACGGTCCTGGGTAGGGACCGACCCGGCCTGCGCGAAAAACCTAACTTCGTGTGCCGCCTAAAGTATTCAGCAGCAAATTAATATTTAATATTATTATTATTATTATTAAAGCATGGGCTTCTTCGAACCGGCTGGTCATCAGTAGAATACCCTAGGCAGCGCTCAGAGAAGACGGTCCTGGGTAGGGACCGACCCGGCCTGCGCGAAAAACCTAACTTCGTGTGCCGCCTAAAGTATTCAGCAGCAAATTAATATTTAATATTATTATTATTATTATTAAAGCATGGGCTTCTTCGAACCGGCTGGTCATCAGTAGAATACCCTAGGCAGCGCTCAGGGAAGACGGTCCTGGGTAGGGACCGACCCGGCCTGCGCGAAAAACCTAACTTCGTGTGCCGCCTAAAGTATTCAGCAGCAAATTAATATTTAATATTATTATTATTATTATTAAAGCATGGGCTTCTTCGAACCGGCTGGTCATCAGTAGAATACCCTAGGCAGCGCTCAGAGAAGACGGTCCTGGGTAGGGACCGACCCGGCCTGCGCGAAAAACCTAACTTCGTGTGCCGCCTAAAGTATTCAGCAGCAAATTAATATTTAATATTATTATTATTATTATTAAAGCATGGGCTTCTTCGAACCGGCTGGTCATCAGTAGAATACCCTAGGCAGCGCTCAGGGAAGACGGTCCTGGGTAGGGACCGACCCGGCCTGCGCGAAAAACCTAACTTCGTGTGCCGCCTAAAGTATTCAGCAGCAAATTAATATTTAATATTATTATTTTTATTATTAAATTTCTTTTCCATTGCATGGGCTTCTTCGAACCGGCTGGTCATCAGTAGAATACCCTAGGCAGCGCTCAGGGAAGACGGTCCTGGGTAGGGACCGACCCGGCCTGCGCGAAAAACCTAACTTCGTGTGCCGCCTAAAGTATTCAGCAGCAAATTAATATTTAATATTATTATTATTATTATTAAAGCATGGGCTTCTTCGAACCGGCTGGTCATCAGTAGAATACCCTAGGCAGCGCTCAGGGAAGACGGTCCTGGGTAGGGACCGACCCGGCCTGCGCGAAAAACCTAACTTCGTGTGCCGCCTAAAGTATTCAGCAGCAAATTAATATTTAATATTATTATTATTATTATTAAAGCATGGGCTTCTTCGAACCGGCTGGTCATCAGTAGAATACCCTAGGCAGCGCTCAGGGAAGACGGTCCTGGGTAGGGACCGACCCGGCCTGCGCGAAAAAACCTAACTTCGTGTGCCGCCTAAAGTATTCAGCAGCAAATTAATATTTAATATTATTATTATTATTATTATTAAATTTCTTTTCCATTGCATGGGCTTCTTCGAACCGGCTGGTCATCAGTAGAATACCCTAGGCAGCGCTCAGGGAAGACGGTCCTGGGTAGGGACCGACCCGGCCTGCGCGAAAAACCTAACTTCGTGTGCCGCCTAAAGTATTCAGCAGCAAATTAATATTTAATATTATTATTTTTATTATTAAAATTTCTTTTCCATTGCATGGGCTTCTTCGAACCGGCTGGTCATCAGTAGAATACCCTAGGCAGCGCTCAGGGAAGACGGGTCCTGGGTAGGGACCGACCCGGCCTGCGCGAAAAACCTAACTTTCGTGTGCCGCCTAAAGTATTCAGCAGCAAATTAATATTTAATATTATTATTTTTATTATTAAATTTCTTTTCCATTGCATGGGGCTTCTTCGAACCGGCTGGTCATCAGTAGAATACCCTAGGCAGCGCTCAGGGAAGACGGTCCTGGGTAGGGACCGACCCGGCCTGCGCGAAAAACCTAACTTCGTGTGCCGCCTAAAGTATTCAGCAGCAAATTAATATTTACATATTATTATTATTATTATTAAATTTCTTTTCCATTGCATGGGCTTCTTCGAACCGGCTGGGTCATCAGTAGAATACCCTAGGCAGCGCTCAGGGAAGACGGTCCTGGGTAGGGACCGACCCGGCCTGCGCGAAAAACCTAACTTCGTGTGCCGCCTAAAGTATTCAGCAGCAAATTAATATTTAATATTATTATTTTTATTATTAAATTTCTTTTCCATTGCATGGGCTTCTTCGAACCGGCTGGTCATCAGTAGAATACCCTAGGCAGCGCTCAGGGAAGACGGTCCTGGGTAGGGACCGACCCGGCCTGCGCGAAAAACCTAACTTCGTGTGCCGCCTAAAGTATTCAGCAGCAAATTAATATTTAATATTATTATTTTTATTATTAAATTTCTTTTCCATTGCATGGGCTTCTTCGAACCGGCTGGTCATCAGTAGAATACCCTAGGCAGCGCTCAGGGAAGACGGTCCTGGGTAGGGACCGACCCGGCCTGCGCGAAAAACCTAACTTCGTGTGCCGCCTAAAGTATTCAGCAGCAAAATTAATAATTTAATATTATTATTATTATTATTAAATTTCTTTTCCATTGCATGGGCTTCTTCGAACCGGCTGGTCATCAGTAGAATACCCTAGGCAGCGCTCAGGGAAGACGGTCCTGGGTAGGGACCGACCCGGCCTGCGCGAAAAAACCTAACTTCGTGTGCCGCCTAAAGTATTCAGCAGCAAATTAATATTTAATATTATTATTTTTATTATTAAATTTCTTTTCCATTGCATGGGCTTCTTCGAACCGGCTGGTCATCAGTAGAATACCCTAGGCAGCGCTCAGGGAAGACGGTCCCTGGGTAGGGACCGACCCGGCCTGCGCGAAAAACCTAACTTCGTGTGCCGCCTAAAGTATTCAGCAGCAAATTAATATTTAATATTATTATTATTATTATTAAATTTCTTTTCCATTGCATGGGCTTCTTCGAACCGGCTGGTCATCAGTAGAATACCCTAGGCAGCGCTCAGGGAAGACGGTCCTGGGTAGGGACCGACCCGGCCTGCGCGAAAAACCTAACTTCGTGTGCCGCCTAAAGTATTCAGCAGCAAATTAATATTTAATATTATTATTTTATTATTAAATTTCTTTTCCATTGCATGGGCTTCTTTCGAACCGGCTGGTCATCAGTAGAATTACCCTAGGCAGCGCTCAGGGAAGACGGTCCTGGGTAGGGACCGACCCGGCCTGCGCGAAAAACCTAACTTCGTGTGCCGCCTAAAGTATTCAGCAGCAAATTAATATTTAATATTATTATTATTATTATTAAAGCATGGGCTTCTTCGAACCGGCTGGTCATCAGTAGAATACCCTAGGCAGCGCTCAGAGAAGACGGTCCTGGGTAGGGACCGACCCGGCCTGCGCGAAAAACCTAACTTCGTGTGCCCGCCTAAAGTATTCCAGCAGCAAATTAATATTTAAGTATTATTATTATTATTATTAAAGCATGGGCTTCTTCGAACCGGCTGGTCATCAGTAGAATACCCTAGGCAGCGCTCAGGGAAGACGGTCCTGGGTAGGGACCGACCCGGCCTGCGCGAAAAACATAACTTCGTGTGCCGCCTAAAGTATTCAGCAGCAAATTAATATTTAATATTATTATTATTATTATTAAAGCATGGGCTTCTTCGAACCGGCTGGTCATCAGTAGAATACCCTAGGCAGCGCTCAGAGAAGACGGTCCTGGGTAGGGACCGACCCGGCCTGCGCGAAAAACCTAACTTCGTGTGCCGCCTAAAGTATTCAGCAGCAAATTAATATTTAATACTTATTATTATTATTATTAAAGCATGGGCTTCTTCGAACCGGCTGGTCATCAGTAGAATACCCTAGGCAGCGCTCAGGGGAAGACGGTCCTGGGTAGGGACCGACCCGGCCTGCGCGAAAAACCTAACTTCGTGTGCCGCCTAAAGTATTCAGCAGCAAATTAATATTTAATATTATTATTTTTATTATTAAATTTCTTTTCCATTGCATGGGCTTCTTCGAACCGGCTGGTCATCAGTAGAATACCCTAGGCAGCGCTCAGGGAAGACGGTCCTGGGTAGGGACCGACCCGGCCCTGCGCGAAAAACCTAACTTCGTGTGCCGCCTAAAGTATTCAGCAGCAAATTAATATTTAATATTATTATTATTATTATTAAAGCATGGGCTTCTTCGAACCGGCTGGTCATCAGTAGAATACCCTAGGCAGCGCTCAGGGAAGACGGTCCTGGGTAGGGACCGACCCGGCCTGCGCGAAAAACCTAACTTCGTGTGCCGCCTAAAGTATTCAGCAGCAAATTAATATTTAATATTATTATTATTATTATTAAAGCATGGGCTTCTTCGAACCGGCTGGTCATCAGTAGAATACCCTAGGCAGCGCTCAGGGAAGACGGTCCTGGGTAGGGACCGACCCGGCCTGCGCGAGAAAACCTAACTTCGTGTGCCGCCTAAAGTATTCAGCAGCAAATTAATATTTAATATTATTATTATTATTATTAAAGCATGGGCTTCTTCGAACCGGCTGGTCATCAGTAGAATACCCTAGGCAGCGCTCAGAGAAGACGGTCCTGGGTAGGGACCGACCCGGCCTGCGCGAAAAACCTAACTTCGTGTGCCGCCTAAAGTATTCAGCAGCAAATTAATATTTAATATTATTATTATTATTATTAAAGCATGGGCTTCTTCGAACCGGCTGGTCATCAGTAGAATACCCTAGGCAGCGCTCAGGGAAGACGGTCCTGGGTAGGGACCGACCCGGCCTGCGCGAAAAACCTAACTTCGTGTGCCGCCTAAAGTATTCAGCAGCAAATTAATATTTAATATTATTATTTTTATTATTAAATTTCTTTTCCATTGCATGGGCTTCTTCGAACCCAGCTGGTCATCAGTAGAAATACCCTAGGCAGCGCTCAGGGAAGACGGTCCTGGGGTAGGGACCGACCCGGCCTGCGCGAAAAACCTAACTTCGTGTGCCGCCTAAAGTATTCAGCAGCAAATTAATATTTAATATTATTATTATTATTATTAAAGCATGGGCTTCTTCGAACCGGCTGGTCATCAGTAGAATACCCTAGGCAGCGCTCAGGGAAGACGGTCCTGGGTAGGGACCGACCCGGCCCTGCGCGAAAAACCTAACTTCGTGTGCCGCCTAAAGTATTCAGCAGCAAATTAATATTTAATATTATTATTATTATTATTAAAGCATGGGCTTCTTCGAACCGGCTGGTCATCAGTAGAATACCCTAGGCAGCGCTCAGGGAAGACGGTCCTGGGTAGGGACCGACCCGGCCTGCGCGAAAAACCTAACTTCGTGTGCCGCCTAAAGTATTCAGCAGCAAATTAATATTTAATATTATTATTATTATTATTAAATTTCTTTTCCATTGCATGGGCTTCTTCGAACCGGCTGGTCATCAGTAGAATACCCTAGGCAGCGCTTAGGGAAGACGGTCCTGGGTAGGGGACCGACCCGGCCTGCGCGAAAAACCTAACTTCGTGTGCCGCCTAAAGTATTCAGCAGCAAATTAATATTTAATATTATTATTTTTATTATTAAATTTCTTTTCCATTGCATGGGCTTCTTCGAACCGGCTGGTCATCAGTAGAATACCCTAGGCAGCGCTCAGGGAAGACGGTCCTGGGTAGGGACCGACCCGGCCTGCGCGAAAAACCTAACTTCGTGTGCCGCCTAAAGTATTCAGCAGCAAATTAATATTTAATATTATTATTTTTATTATTAAATTTCTTTTCCATTGCATGGGCTTCTTCGAACCGGCTGGTCATCAGTAGAATACCCTAGGCAGCGCTCAGGGAAGACGGTCCTGGGTAGGGACCGACCCGGCCTGCGCGAAAAACCTAACCTTCGTGTGCCGCCTAAAGTATTCAGCAGCAAATTAATATTTAATATTATTATTATTATTATTAAATTTCTTTTCCATTGCATGGGCTTCTTCGAACCGGCTGGTCATCAGTAGAATACCCTAGGCAGCGCTCAGGGAAGACGGTCCTGGGTAGGGACCGACCCCGGCCTGCGCGAAAAACCTAACTTCGTGTGCCGCCTAAAGTATTCAGCAGCAAATTAATATTTAATATTATTATTATTATTATTAAATTTCTTTTCCATTGCATGGGCTTCTTCGAACCGGCTGGTCATCAGTAGAATACCCTAGGCAGCGCTCAGGGAAGACGGTCCTGGGTAGGGACCGACCCGGCCCTGCGCGAAAAACCTAACTTCGTGTGCCGCCTAAAGTATTCAGCAGCAAATTAATATTTAATATTATTATTATTATTATTAAAGCATGGGCTTCTTCGAACCGGCTGGTCATCAGTAGAATACCCTAGGCAGCGCTCAGGGAAGACG
>CAMAOG010000165.1:57500-61512 GCA_945859605.1 Lumbricus rubellus | reverse complement strand
CGGTGCCATGATGTTCATTATTTACAATCAAAATTGAGAGGTGTGCGCCGCACCAAAATTTTTATTTAAACGGTGTCGTATATCAGCGCAAGATTTTACTCAGTAGCAGAATGGATAATTACCTTCAATTTAGTATATTGATCATGATGTTCGGATAAAAATTGTTTAAATTATAAGGCGTCAAAGTTGTTGCATTCCTATTGGCCCACCCTGTACAAGGCGGGACAAAAAAAAGTGGAGACAGTTTTTTTCCCAATATCCTGGCGGCCACAAGCAGGAATGTTTAAGACAAATTTTACAGGCTCTAGAGTCTAAGACAATTCACATTTACACATGATCGCCAGATTTCGTCAAAATGTTTCGAACAGAACAAAAGTTTGTCGCCTTTAGAGAGACCACCAACTGTGTTTTGACGATTGAAAAACATAATTAAACAAAAAGCAGCAAAAACGATTTTATTAAGTTTCATTTCCAAAGTTTTTTTTATCAAATAAGCGTGATAGTGCTTCACAACTTGTGTTCAATGTGTCCACCACCAGTGTCCAGACTTGTTATGAGTCTCTCTTTGTACAGTTCTTGGTGGCCTTGTTGATGTGCTTCAGAGGTAAATTTTCACATAGCAACTCAAATGCGACCATCAATTTTTATTATCAGTATATGTTTTGACCGCAGATTGTTGTGTTTCTTCAGCATAGCTCTCCACACTTGATGATTCATCGGGTTCAAATCTGGGTATTTGGTGCCATTGGTTCTTCTCAATGAAACCAGAACAATAATATTGACGTTGAGCCGATCTCCTTTCATCATTGGCACATTGCTTAACTCCCAATTTAGCTCCTAATTTCTCTGCAATCACTGTTTATCAGAGTAAGCGGCAATTACAACTTCAAGTCTTTGCTCATGAAGTGTCTATTGTCTAATTATCCTCACTCTAATACACATTTTGACTACCATTGACACCTTGGCATTTCAAATTTCAATTTGTTAGGAATTTCGATTTTATTGTTTTAATAATCAAATTATTAATCAGAAAAATCCTTATGTACCAACTTAATAGCAGCTTGCAAAATTATGTCATTGCAGCTATGCTGGAACCTACTTCCTTTCTTATGATTATTTGTCAATATCAAGTTTATTTGATACCATTTATATTATTTGAGATGTGACTTCATAAAACCGTTTTTTTGTTACCCCGGTACGTTTTTGTTGCGTTATGTTTTTGAATCGTCAAAAACAGTGGATGGTCTGGTCTCACTAAAAGTGATATAACTTTTGTTCTGCTTGAAATATTTTGGCAAAATTTGGCCATTGTGCGTAGATATGAATTGTCTTTATTATTTAAACCTGTAAAATTTGGTTTACAATTTATCAATTCTGGCCAAGATATTAGCATAAATCATAAGTTGGCTCTTTTTATGGCCCACCCAGTATACATCATTATACATCTATAATATACTATGTAACATTGCACCTACATGTATGTACATGTATGCTCTACATGTAATTTTATGCTTCGTTCAATAATTATATTTCATGTATTTACACACATTTATACTTATTAATTGGCTATCGTAAATTCTGTTGCATTTGCGTGTATATGTGTGGCTTGTGTGCGCGTGTGGTCAGAGCATATAATTATAACATATATATATATATATATATATATATAGTTATATACATTGTATATATATATTATATGTAGCATTGTGTTCAGTGACGGTGATTGTGGTGGTCATTGGTCAGTCTCTGCGGCGGCGGTAGCGGAGGAGGAGGACGAGGAGAAGGAGGAGGAGGAGCAAAAGGAGGAACAGAAGGAAGAGGACGAGGACGAGGAAGGAGAGGACGAGGAGGAAGAGGACGAGGAGGGGGAAGAGGAGAAGTTGGAGGAGGAGACGATTGTCTGATTTGAACTGACGTCGAATCTGCAACGTTGACATCATAATTAATCATCGGATGCTGCTTTGTTGCTGTTGCTGCTGCTGCTGCTGCTGCTGCTGCTGCTGCTGCTGCTGCTGCTGCTGCTGCTGCTGGATCGTATCGATACTGATATCAGACTGAAGGCAACGAACGATGCTGCCGAATGTCCGAATGTCCGAATGTCCGGTTGTCCGAATGTCCGAATGTCTGACGACGCAGTCTATACGTCCGGCTGTCCAGAAAAATTGGTCTGTAGAAGGACACTGACAGAAGACCAAAGGCAGCACGCGAGACGTGGACCACCGTGGACAGTGGACAGTGTACAGTGGACAACTGCATGCATGACGCAGTGGTCAGTCACTGGTCTTGTCCGACAGCGGCTATCTCCTGTCCAGTTTCGTCCAGTTTGGTCCGGTTGAGGCTGAGCGTCGTCGTATTCTTCGTGCGGAGTAATTACAAGGAGTATATACGACGGGCAAGAGACGACGACGATGACGTCGACGATGACGCAGTTGTGACGTCGTTGCCGTCGTCTGCGCTGCGATTGGCTGCTCTATGATTATTTTGCTTCTCTCGCAAAGATGATCGATGGATGGAGCTGATAAATTTAGATTAGCCGAGATCGTATAATGGACGGCGCGAAATGCACGAGTAGGTTGGTGAGGAAGAGGAGAAAGAGGAGGAGGAGGAGAAGGAGAACGAGGAGGAGAACGAGGAGGAGGAGGAGAAAGAAGAAGAGGAGGAGGATGAGAAGGAGAAGGAGGAGTAGGAGAAGGGGGAGGAGGAGGAGGAGAAGGAGAAGAAGAAGAAGGAGAAGGAGGAGTAGGAAGAGGAGGAGGAGGAAGAAGAGGAGAAGTAGGAAGAGGAGGAAAAAGATGAGGAGGAGAAGGAAGAGAGGGAGGAGAAGGAGGAGATGTAAGGACAGACACACAACCGTGCAGATAGATAGGGAGACAGAGGGCATTGAGGAAGTGACTCGAAAAGGTATGCAGAAGGAGGCAGAAGGTGTACGCATGGGCGCCCGCACACAGGGGCAAGAGGGTCACTTGCCCCACCCCTGAAAAATTGGCACCTATTTTTCTAACTAGGCTACTAGTTTGCGTTTCATAGAGTCTAAACATAAACACGCTTCTAATTTCCTGCTTTGCATTTTCAACCTCTCGCTATTCAAGAAATATTACAATGGCCATCGTGTTTTGCCCCCCCCCCACCCCTACTGCAAAATTTATGCGGGCGCCTATGGGTATACGAGAGTGTCATGCATTGGACAAGGAGAAGTATAGCCTACGAATGGAAAAGAGAGGTATCGGAGCTTACATGAAAGAGAGAAAAAGCCGAAACAGAGAGTCCCATTGTAAAGTCTGATTCTATAATAGAATCTATATAGGCCTAACACCACAAAAAATCCAAGTGTATCATCCAACCCCTCCCCCGCATGCAGTTGTTTTTCCACAATTCTCGCACTCCATGCGTAGATTATTTATGTTCGAGGATAATTATATACCATCGAGTTGTAAAGTTTAAAGTCATACTATAGTAAAGCGCCTCTTACAGCGCAATCTAGCCAGAGTCGCTCCCAGCGCGATGAGCACTGAGTAATGGGACAAGACTGTTAGTAGGCTATAGGACTATAATAGGCACTGTGCTATTGTATATAATTATCAAATCTATATAATTATGCCAGCATATAAGGCGATTGGATCAACTGAAAATGGCGTATAAGATATAATAACTCTATAGTCTATATATGATGAAACCAGTGGCGTAGACAAGGGGATTGGGAGTTAAACCCCCCCCCCCATTGACTTTGGGGAAAACGGTTTTTTAAAGGTTATTTGTGCACTTATATAAGGAAAAAACAAGCATCCGGTCAACCCCCCCCTTCATAAATTCCTGGCTACGCCACTGGATGAAACACTTAATGAAATACGGGTAACACAGATGAGGAAGAGGAAGAGGAGGAGGAGGAGGAGCGGTGGATGGATGAATCGAAGGAAAGGATGACATGCAGCTGAAAGATGGAGATTCGCTGCAGGAAACTCGGAACCACAATTGCTTTCAATGCGCGACATCCGCATGTGACGAGACATGCAGA
>CAMAOG010000165.1:0-52500 GCA_945859605.1 Lumbricus rubellus | reverse complement strand
TGGTGTAGTGGTGGCGTCGTTGCCTTGGAGCCGGAAGGTTCGAGGTTCGAATCCACCTCGCCGCGTAAGGACCTTGGGCAAGTTCTTCACTCACAATTGCTCAGCGCTTCGGCGTGAAACTCCGATGCAGTGTCCGCTCTGCAATCGGGAGCGCCTCTGAGCAGAGAGATTTTGAAAGAGCGCTATAACAAGCGCACATACAAACAGGAATGCTTGATCAGTGTTTATTTTTCCATCTGGCAAGTTTGAATTGTTTTTTTAATTTATGCATGAGAGAACTATAGAGTGAGAGGAAGAAGAAGAGAGCGGGAGAAAGAGGCGCAGCGGGACGGAGTCACGAAGGAGAGAAGAGGCAGAGAGAGAGAGAGAGAGAGAGAGAGAGAGAGAGAGAGAGAGAGAGAGAGAGAGAGAGAGAGAGAGAGAGAGAGAGAGAGAGACAGACAGACAGACAGACAGACAGACAGACAGACAGACAGACAGGCAGATAGACAGACAGACAGAGACAGACAGAGACAGAGACAAAGACAGAAAGTTTCTGCGGACGATAAAATGGGAACTCGGACGTGCGTGAACAGAGACTGGACATCGCGTGATCATATATTGAAATACTCGATGAAATGGGGAGCACATGCAGTGAGGGCTTCCTGAAAGCTTGCTGATGTAACGGGGTCTCGGGTCAGATGTCGGAACAGAGGCAGGAACTAATCGTTTGATCTGACGGCAAAGCGCGATGTTCATTGAAAGTCGCATACGGTATAGTCGAAAGGGTCAAATTTGCAAAGCACATCATGGTTTCTGGTCCAACTTAATGTGTGTTACGGCGGCAAAGAAAGACTTCCCCTCATCTATAGGGGACCTATAGACAGTAAACGTCAAACTTTACGTTGAACTCTGTTGCTCTGCATGACGCATTGAAGACTTGAGGTTTGTTCTGCCATCTGATTTTTATTTGCCCCCGTAAATCGGAAAAAATTTGTGTAGAAAAATCTCAATTGCTTGCGGAGAAATATTGTCTTTTGTCCGGAGGAACAATTTTTATTGAGCCCCACCTGGATGTGCATGTATTGCATATATATATGCATACAGATATACATGCATATATGTGCATGTAACTATGTATGTATATATTATACAGGGTGGCTCAATAAAACATACCCCACCAGTAAAAATGCAATATCTCCGAAACCAATCGAGATTATTCTATGACAATAGCAGGATGTATAGAGGAAAGAATTTGCAACAATCCCTGAAAATCTCAATAATGAATCTTCATTACTTCAGAAGCTACAGCTGTGCAAAAACAGTTTTCCATTTTTTCACATTTTTGCAGAATCACTTTCCAATACCTGTGATTTCTTTAAGACGTTTTTGCAAATTTCAACACATAAAGAGATAATGATATCATATGACCTCACTAAGAGCTGTAAATAAGCTGTTTATGTAGCAATCTGGTAGTATTTGGTGATATTTTATATATTAAGGTCTCAATTTGTGAATCCGTACTGAACGTCATGGGCAAAGTTTCTGCAGATGATAAAGTGGAAACTCGGGCGTTGCGTTATCAGAGACGGGGGTATTGCAAGATCATAGCAAAATACCCAGTGAGAAGTGGAACCTGAGAACATTGAAGGCTATCTGTAGACGTGATTATGTAGCAAAAGTCAGATGTCGAAGGAGAGACAGGAAGACAGTGGTCGTTTGGTCTGACGGAAAAAGCGCGATGTTCACGAAATTCCCTTGGTAGTCGCAAAGGTAATGTTTGCAAAGCACATCGTGGTTTCGGCGTCAAATCTGCTGGCGTGTGTTACGGCTGCAAGGAATGACTGCAATTCATCCCATTCAGTAGGCTAAATGTCAAACTTACCGTTGAACTCTCTTACACAGACTCCTTGAACACTGAAGGCATGTTCTAACATTTGGTTTTATTTTCCAGCAGGACGGTGCGCCTGCTTGCTCGCACGGCAGGGTTGATTATGATGATACTATCTTATTGCCATCAACTGCGGTAAATTTATTGGCACAGGTGAATGACCATCACACTCGCCAGACCTTAACCCTTTTGTTTATTATGACTGGGAAGCTATGCTGGAACGATGCAAGACATTTCATCCCAAGTTGGACAACATTGGCTAACTGAATGAAGTCTTGCTGCTAATGTGGGATCAGTTGCCGTAGGACTCGATCAACAAGGCCATACTGATCTTAACAAAAACAATTTGATCCCGAGTTAAAGCAGGGAGTGGACACTCCCATCATACTTTACGATAAACTGTAAAAGGGATTTCTGTGGTCGAGGTGAAAGTGATATTAACTTGACATGGAAATCTACAAGTGACGCTAACTTTTCCGCGGATATTTGAAAAAACGAAATTGAAAGTTTAAACAGCTGTACCTTTTGCAAACATGAAAATTTTTAAGTGAAACTTTCAGGGATTGTTGGAAATTCATTCCCCTACAAATTGGGAAATTTTCGCAGAAAAGTTCAATCGGTTGCGAAGATATTGCATTTTATCCAGTGGGGTATTTTTTTGAGCCACCCTGTATATGTATAAGTATTATTATTATATGCATATGTATGTATATATGTGACTATGTATGTATATACTGATATATATATATATGCATATGTATTATGTATGTATATTGTATGTGTATAATATGACTAGTCATAGTCGCTATGTATATTTACTGTCTGGCTGCGGCGACATTTTGCGAGTCTAAATTGAGAAGATGATGTTAACTGAAGTGAAACGAAAGCGCATTGAAGTGAAGCGTTGCGTCCTCTTTAGGAATAATGCCATGGCAGCAGCAGCAGCACCGTCAGCAGCAGCAGCCATAGCAGCCAGAGCAGACGAAGGAGGATGAGAATGAGGAGGATGTGGAGGAGCGTTTGTCATTCGCCATCGGCGCTCATTCGTTTAGCGACGTCGGGAAACGCAAGTGGAAGACGGGTTCATAGGTCAGAGAATTTCCATTCAGACACGAACAGCTCGACGATTTATTGGAATTACGAATCCCCCCGAGATGACTCCCATCTCGCTTCTGCCCTTCTTCCACCCCTTCTTCTTCTTCCACCTATCCTCATTCCTACATGTATGTCCATGCACTCACTCTCTTTCCATGCATGCAGCGCTTCTTTTCCCACAGAATCTTCATATATGTCACCAACATCACTCTGCATCTTACTATAGCATCACTATCTATGCTTGCTTATATGTATGTATGTATGTATGTATGTATGTATGTGTGTAATTGTGTAATTGTGTGTGTATGTATGTATGTATGTATGTATGTATGTATGTATGTATGTATGTATGTATGTATGCATGTATGCATGTATGCATGTATGCATGTATGCATGCTAATGCATGCATGTTCATATGTATGTATGTATGTATGTATGTATGTATGTATGTATGTATGTATGTATGTATGTATGTATGTATGTATGTATGTATGTATGTATGTATGTATGTATGCATGTATGCATGTATGTATGTGTGTATGTATGTATGCATGTATGTATGTATGTATGTATGTATGTATGCATGTATGCATGTATGTATGTATGTATGTATGTATGCATGTATGCATGTATGCATGTATGCATGTATGCATGCTAATGCATGCATGTTCATATGTATGTATGTATGTATGTATGTATGTATGTATGTATGTATGTATGTATGTATGTATGTATGTATATATGTATGTATGTATGTATGTATGTATGTATGCATGTATGCATGTATGTATGTATGTATGTATGTATGCATGTATGCATGTATGCATGTATGCATGTATGCACGCTAATGCATGCATGTTCATATGTATGTATGTATGTATGTATGTATGTATGTATGTATGTATGTATGTATGTATGTATGTATGTATGTATGTATGTATGTATGTATGTATGTATGTATGCATGTATGTATGTATGTATGTATGTATGTATGTATGTATGTATGTATGTATGTATGTATGTATGTATGTATGTATGTATGTTTGTACATGTATGTATGCATGTATGTATGTATGTATGTATGTATGTATGTATGTATGTATGTATGTATGTATGTATGTATGTATGTATGTATGTATGTATGTATGTATGTATGTATGTATGTATGTATGTATGTATGTATGTATGTATGTATGTATGTATGTATGTATGTATGTATGTATGTATGTATGTATGTATGTATGTATGTATGTATGTATGTATGTATGTATGTATGTATGTATGTTTGTACATGTATGTATGTGCGTATATGCATGCAAGCACTCATTCGCCCACATTCACTCCTTTCCATATCCATTTCGAGGTCTACAAGTGGACGAGGAGAAGCATCAATGTTTTACAGAGTCGTTCTTATTCCGAGGGATCGTCTCTCCATTACCTCTGGCTTCAGTTGTGGCTCAACCTGTTAAGTTTTATAGCGCTAGTTTACAGCCAGAAATGTGTGGCTGACGATCGAGTGCAAGCGATGCGCAACAGATGTTGACTGAGGGTACTATAATTTATATATGTATATATATATGTATGTATATGTATATATATATATGTATATGTACATATATATACGTATTACATATATATACATATGCATATGTATGTATATAATTTATGTACATATATACAAACGTATGCATATATATCTACATATATATAATTATATACATATATATATATATATACGGTGGAGAGGAGGAAGACGCAGTTCATTATGTCGCACTAACTGAAGCCATTACAGCAAAGACTTATGACTTAGGAGATCGGTCAGTTAGTAAGTAAGACGACGAGTAATTATAGAAATGAGAGTGGAAGAAGATAGGAATGGCCACTCATGATATAGTCATGGACCGCAGAAGATGATGAGTGTCGGTTTAATTGGTTTTCAACTTTTCGATCATGAGTGCCACTGACACTGAGACTGTTTGAAATGACGTCTGCGAGTTTGTCTCTTTATGCCACTCATTGTGTTGTTTCGTATGTCCGATAGACATGCACTGTGTGCCACTTATCTCTTGGTACTTCCATCCTGCATTTACAAATGCTGTATATATACCGCAGCGGTTCCCAACACGTGGCCCGCGGGCCAAAAGTGGATCGCCAGACCTCTAAAAACGGCCCTCACTTCTAAAAGAACTATAAAAAAATATATGAACAAATTGACAATTTGGACATGATAGAACACATAATTATTAATTATTCTATTTTGACATCTACAAATATCATAAAACATTCTATTTTTAATCAATTATAACAATTTTATATGCTTTTAGTTAATTAAATTTAGCCTTGTGGTCCCCTAATGTCCTCCAACTTAGAAAAAGTTTCCCTAAAGACCAAAAAGGCTGGGAACCACTGATACACCGGGTTCAAGGCCACAAAGTTCACGTCTGTGATAGGTGTACGAGCTGTCTGGAGTAGACACTGTTGTTTGTGGTAGCGAATGTCCTATACTGTACAATGTATACAATGTTATACAATGTTATGCATGCATAGAAACAACTCTGAACGAATATATAAAATCAATTCCAATCTGGGAGGTCTCGGCATCGATGCATAGACGAGACGAGATGGGAAGAAGTTTTATGTCCACTTGATCTGATGACCATTACTGGACATCAACTGGACATCCATCCTCCTCCTCCTCAGCAACCCGTGCAGCAGCACTCCATCTCGTGAGACCGGATTCAGAGGATGGATGCGAAGAAGAAGAACAGACATGTACACAGCGTGCATCCTCAGCATGATCCGTCGTTGAAAATGCGGTACAGACATCTGTCACATGAATATGCATCAGGATGAGGACATATATAAATCTACACCATACATGCAGAGTCTATCCATAAAGGCCTATGCATCAACAATTCAACACTACTTTATACATCAGAACATATGACAACAAATGCAGTCAGCATCTGCCATGGTTCGATACGGATAAACTAACTTTACTTACTTACTTACTTACTTATTCACTTACTTACTTACCTACTTGCTTACTTACTTACTTACTTACTTACATGCATACCCACTTACGTACTTTCACGAAAATGAATGCTATGTATGATATCTCTCTCCTTCTGATTCTCTCTGTGTCTTCTGATTCTTATGTGTTTGTGTAAACCTGTCAAAACAGACAATCTGTTCATGTAATATAATGAATATAATTATGTATATGAACATATATGTATATATAATTTATATATATATATATGTAATTTATATATATTTATATAATATATATATGTATTTATATCCATACATGATATACGCGTATATATTTGGAGAGGTTCTGTATAATATCACGTTCGTGTTTAATAGTGAGCAGCAGCGTTTGTCGTGTCTTTTTGGACCGACTGTTACAGTATACGATGTTGGTTTGTGTCATCGTGAGATTGCATTCTCCCCTTTGCTGTAAATCGGGTTGAATCTTCTTAGACGTCGAGGGAGAGAAAGAGGGAGGGAGGGAGGAAAGGGGAGATTGGGGTACACCCCCGCCTCTACCAGATGCAAGTCTTCCTTCAGTTTCCACAGGAAGCTCTCCCTTGTTGCTCCTCCTCCTCTTCCCTCATTCTTCTCTTCCTTCTCCTCCTCCTCCCTCATTCTTCTCTTCCTCCTCCTCTTCCTCTTCCTCCTCTTCCTCCTTCTCCTCCTCCTCTTCCTCCTCCTCTTTCTCCTCTGCCTCCTCTTCCTGCTTTTCCCTCTTCTCCTCTTTCTCCTCCTCCTCCTCTCACTCCTCCTCCTCCTTCTCCTCCTTCGCCTCATTCTTCTCTTCCTCCATCCGGCGCTTGCTTCTTCGTTTCCTCTTTCCATGCAGGCTTTGCATGGAGCTTATCCTTTCATCCGCCGCACTGATCCTCCTCGGAATCCAACGATGGATCCGCTGCTGCAGTCCTACTCCGGTCCGTCGACTCATGAAATGCCAAAGTTCAAAGAGCGCATCGCTCTATTTCCCATAATCCTCTTCTTCTTCGCCTTCTTGTTCTTGTTCTTGTTGTTGTTGTTCTTCTTCTTCATCTTCTTCTTGTTCTTCTTGTTGTTGTTGTTCTTGTTGTCGTCGTTCCTCTTCTTCTTCTAATTCCTCTTCTTCTTCCTCCTCCTCCTTTATCTCCTTCATCTCCTCCTTCTCCTCTTCTTCGCCTTCTTTCTTCTTCCTCACCGTTCATCATTACTATAGACTTCGGAAGATTCAAGCAAAGGACATTCGAGTCAACAACAACATCACACGAGGAAAATCGTACCCGGCATATACATTATACAATTATACATGCAGAATGATACCGCTGAATGCTAAAATGGCATTTTGAGTACCATATTTAGCTGAATTTTACTTCTTTTCAGCTTTTGCATGTTGGAAAGTTGCATTTTTCGGTGCTGCATCTCAAACGCACATAAATGTGGCAAAATAACGAATATTTCTAATCGGCTTTAGGATCTCGTGTAACTATGGCCACTGTTGTTGTGTTTAAATGTTCAGGCAAATCCTAAACATTTTGATCGAGTTATGACACTTTATTGGGGGTTCTACTTTAACGTAGACACAGTGTAATTAATTATAGTCTATAGATATTAGTATAGAATGCACTGAAAACGTCTCCTCAAGTTGAATACCTATTTATAGGATTATGTACAGGAATTTGTCTAAATACACACAGACATGCGTGCACAGACGTGAGAGCCATATATATAGAAAACTAGACGGAAGAGGTAAGGGGTATAGGGTGTATATACTTGCACTTAATCCGCCTCTTGGCAAAGCTCATGCTGCAGCAGCTGAGGCAGATGCAGACGATGAAGATGATTAAGAAACGGCCGAGAACAAACAGAGGTTGGCAAACGCAATTATACAGTGTTCTCTTTTCTATTTGCTTGTCCAGACCTTTTCTAATTTTCCATCAGCGCCGCTGTTTCGTCAATCTTGCGCCTCTGCCTCCACCTCCACCTCCACCATAGGTGCCTCCTCGTCAACCTCTCGTCCCCCTCCTCCTCTTGTCGTCCTTAGAACCGCTTGCCCCTCCTCTGGCTCTCGACCGACACCGAGAAGCGTGTCAACACGCGAAGGCAATTAGGGGCGGAAAATATTATAGACAGAGGGTTAGAAGAAGGCGGCGAATTGAACAGCGATGCCAACGCACCGATATATCGTCTCCTGTTACGCTAATCTCTGGTAACATCAGATCCTCTTTCCTCTTCGTCTCCACCATGCACAGCACAGCACCGAAACCGACAAATATTGTGGACCGGTGGTGTCCATAGCGCACTTATTCGGCTCCCATATAATACTGGTTCCATTGAATGCCAACGTAATCCAATAGTATGGATTATAATATGGCGCTTTGAGTAGTATACACCGATGTCTGTAATTATAGAAGCGTCATTTGCATGGTGGTTAAGATTAGGACGGTTTGTTCGCTCACAACAGAAGCGGTGCCATTCGATATGATATTCGGTTTATCATCACATTTCTCATATCGGGTTTATTATCACATTTCTCATATTGGGTTTATTATCACATTTCTGATAGTGATTAGTTTTCGACTAATATTACATCTTTTCAGGAATTATTTTTTCTCCATTGCGTCTCATGTTCAGGAACATGGAGCATCGTCGGGGTCTCAACTGGTTCTTTAGTCTATGACTGAATTTTTCTCACGAAGGTCTTTCTATGTCATGGTCGCAGCCTTCGTCGTAGACTTCATGAAAGTTCTGGAGTTTTAAATAAAACTCTGAGTCATAAAATAATGCGATAGGCCTTTTAGGTATACCCGAATGCCTGATGCGAGTTTCAGGTCATCATGGGACACGACAGTGTATGACGTCATTGCTGTATGGTAACATGGCTCCATTTTGAATGTAGACCTACAGGTACAAACATCCGTGTTGAAAAATTTCATTATGTTCTGAACATATATCGGGCAATAAATCCCCATATTTTCCGTATATTCTATTTTGAATAAATGCAAATTCGTCTATACAAGCTTTTCATATTTTCCATATCAAAAGAGTAAAGGAATTTTTCCTTATTATTGCAGGGGGCGAGTAGAAGAGGAAAATATATCCTACTGAGGAAAGAACTGCAGGGATCAATGACTGGGGTATACTGGTAGAGGGTAAACAATGGCAGGGGTAATGTCCTGGTCCATTTTTTATTGACTAAAAAACCACCATTGAAAAATGAGTCATTAGTTAGGTTAACGCGTGTTTTACACTTATCATTTTATCTTCTCCAGCTATATACGTATATATAATATATATCATATATATATACGTATATAATATATATACTGAATACATATAGATCTATATATATAATTAAAAATGAGTCCTACGGTCGCTATAGAAGCTTATATACATACGTGTATATTACTGTATAACTGTATATTATAGAAATGCATTTATATGGATTTCCCATGCATATCGCAACATGTCCGATGTTTTCGCTGCAATCTGCACTCGTGTATTCACGTCATTCTGAACCAGCGATGTAAGCTTGTATCAGCAGAGCAACAACCATACATGCAGGCGCGGATTCAGAGGGGGGCGGAGCCGGCGTACGCCCCCCCTAAACCTGCAGAAATGTTCTAAAGCTAAACTGACATAAAACTAATATAATTGCAATTTAGCCCACGATTTGGAGATCTTGCAAAGCAAGCAATTCGTGGTCTACATGTAAGTCTCATTCCATGCATCTAATGTTTAAAACATCGACGCACTCACTGCTGATGGTGTACTTCATTACTATCATGATGAGCTGCCTTCTCCGAATTCTTTTCATCAAGAGTTAAAGCTTTGGCAGCAGATGTGGAGAATCGCTAACAGCACACCAAGCACCCTGTCGGACACCCTCGCTGACAGCCGCTCCCGTTGTAGCCTATTATGTAATATGTATCCAAATATTACCACAATAGTTTACATTTTGCTGCTCACTTCTGTCACGGCTTGCAGTGTTGAGCGAGCAAATTCTAGTCTGCGATTTGTGAAGTTGTGTTTCCGAAGTACAATGAACGAGGACTCATTTTATTGTTTGTCCACAAGGACATCAAGTTAGACATTGATGACAATCTCATTGTCTACGCCAGAAAGCATCCAAGGAGAATGACACTGTTAACCCACTGGCATGTGACACCTAATTATTTCCTTTTTGGGTCAAGGGTTGCATGATCAAAACCGATAACTGATCTATAATCGTTTCACTGTTAACCTTCAGTGGACACCAATGGTTTTATATGAGAAACTAGACCTATATATTTGTTTAAAGTTCAATGACATTTTCTATAAAAAGGATCATTATAGTTTTGCATGATCTAATTTCATACATAGCCTATCAGTGGCGGCGACAGGAGAGGGCTTGGGGGCTAAGCCCCCTAAACGTGGCTCAACCCCCCCCCCCCAAGCTGAAAATGTCTCAAACGGCTTATTTCGTAATAAGGAAACTAGACAATGACCAACGGCAACGAAATCAACTATAAAAATTATTATTATAGTGTAGATGCTTATGCCTTTGGCGGCACCAGGGGAGTGACCAGTCATGGGGTTAAGCCCCTAAATGTGACTCAGCCTCATCCCAAAGCAAAAAACAATGAATGTCCATGTATCGGCTTAAAAGTTATTATTATCTTATTTTCGGACCTCAACTGCGGCGGACGGTCATACCGTCATACATCGACTCACGTGTGAGACATCAATTGCGACTGGGCTCGACTCCCGGACATCGACTCTCTCTGCCACTTAACACTAGTCTGCGACTCTGCAAAACGACTTCTTTTTTGAGTTTTCATGATTTTATCGTTCAGAAATAGCTGGCAAAAAAGAGCCTAAAAATGGCTCTAGTTGAGGTCAACAGAGCTAAAATGCGTTGGTGGCTGGGGCTCCGCCCCAGACCCCGCTGGGGGAGCTTACGACGCTCCCCAGACCCCCTAGTCGGTATGGGTTTCGTCACAGCTTCGCGCCTTCGGCGCTTCATAAAAAATTTTCTATAGGCCTAGTTGGCTTCAGCCCCCCAACCTGAGATCCTGGCGCCGCCACTCATATATATATTTACGGGATTGGATTGGTAGTATTTACGCCCCCCTAACCAGAAATCCTGGATCCGCCCCTGACATGCACACATTGCAGTGCACAGCAGCCAATGAAGCTAACTTGTTTACAAGCCTAGAAACATAATCCCCGAATTTGAAGGATTATTCATTTGGCTGAACAGCGTATACCGTAAATTCTGATCTCCAGATTCTGACCTGCTCTGCAAACTGGTCTAATATGCTGGCTCGACGAGAGATTGAACCTAATTTGATTTAGCGCTGGTGTGCAATGCTGTGCATGTGGATTGCGGGGTTGGGGGTTGGGGTGGGGTGTGCTTTGCTGCAGACGCCGTTTTGTATTGAGTTGAGAGATTTTGTATAGTTTTTACGTTGCATCGAATTACTGTATAGCCTATTGTATTGTGCTGTATTGTGGTGTGTTGTATAGCATTGTATTGTAATTTACTGTAATGTACATGTGCTGTATTATACTTAATTGTATTTATTGCAGTGTATTGTATTGTATTGTATTGTATTGTATTGTAGAGCATTGTATTGTACTGTATTGAACTGTACTATAATTTATTATATTTTATTGCATTGTATTGCATTATGTTGTATTGTATTCATTGTATTGCATTGTAATGTATTGTAGAGCATCGTATTGCAATGTACTGCACTGTATTGTATTTATTGCATTGTATTGTATTGTGTTGTGTTATATTGTATTGCATTGTATTGTATTGTATTGTATTGTATTGTATTGTATTGTACTGCATTGTGTTTGCAGGTTTACAAAGCTCCTCTCATGCACTGCAGTGACAGTATTATACTAATCGTAAGTTGCCATACGATGCATATTATAACCTACACAAGAACACATCGATGGCGCTGACGATGTAATTTTCGTGGCCTTACTTTCCTATTTTCTTAGCATTTCGTCTGCACTGGGATGACCTTGCATACAGGCAGCAGCAGTATCAACGGTGGCACAGCACAGCATAGGATCGCCCTGCTTCTCATGAAATTGGTTTCAGTTCACCCGGTTGCTTCGTAGAGACGATCCAGCGATGGTGATGTGTTGTTGGTGGCGACGATGTTGGTGGTAGGATCGTTAAGTTCTTCAATCTTCCCAGTTTAATTGGACGCGCTCCTTCGTCCTCCATGGCTTCCGTTCATTTCATGGCCAGCTGTAAACCGGCTTTAAAGACGTTATGTATACTAAAACAAAAACCATATCATATAGTCCAGGATAGGCCTATAATCAGCAACTGTATAATTATACATGTACGTATATCATATACAATGTACATATTATGTATGTTATATTTAAGATACATATACGGTTGCAGATATATGCATATATATTATAAATATTACTTGTATATATAGAGTCTATGTACATTCAGTTGCTGATATATACATGTATGTCTATGTATCATTATATTATATATCAATAACTGATTAAGGATATATCTTGGAAGGCCTGTCCTCATGAACTTGTATACAATAATACACGAATATCGCAATATTATGGCATCGGCGCAATATGTGCCGTAGCTATGCCAGTGGGGTTAGGGGGCTAACCTCTCAAAATAAGGCCATCGGTTTTTTAACATGTAAAAATGAAATATTTCCACGTTTAGCCCCTTCCCTTTAAAAACGTGGCATATCCATGAGATTTAGACCCTGATGACTAAAAAAAGGTCGTCACAAATTGTGGCCGATGAAAATGAAAATTTTCTTCGGAATTCAGCTCCCCAAAACTGAAATCCTGGCGCCGCCACTGCATATGCGCATATTCATTTCAGCAGGGTGTCAGTTTAAGCATTATACGCAGCTCTGCTAGTAGCTTCAGCTACGTTACTGCCTGACACTCTTCCTTCCCACCCATCCACCCAACCATCCACCCACCCATCCACCCATTCACCCACCCATCCACCAATCCACCCACCTACCCATCCACCCATCCACCCAACCATCCACCCACCCATCCATCCACTCACCCACCCATCCACACATCCATTCACCCACCCACCCATCCACACATCCATTCACCCACCCACCCATCCACACATCCATTCACCCACCCACCTACCCACCCATCCACCCACTCATCCACCCACATGGACCCACGTATAAATCCTCGCGTGTGGCGCCACCTATGCTGGGTCTTGTTACGCATCAATTGCCATTTCTACGATCGTACAACTAACCGAACAGATTTAAGACACGCTTTGCCGACCAAATCAGGTTTCCGCCGACGACACCGACAACGACACCGACAACGACAGCATCGTCGACTTCTGTAGTGCTGCGGCTGCTGTGGCATCGCTCCAAGAACATTCTTTCTGCAGCGTTGCATCTGTAGCTCGTCGTCGTCGTCGTCGTCCAATGTCTCTTCATATTACGCCGCTGTCTGTCTTCTTTGGCTCTTCGTAACATTGCTGTCTCTTCGTATCGCTCTCTGTCTTGCTCTGTCTCCTTCTATAGCTATGTCTATTTGACTGTCCATCAATTTGTCGTTTTCAACAAGGATCTCTGTCGCTGTAGGCTAGCCTTTGTAATTGTATGTCTGTTTGTCTTACTCTGTGTGACCGTCTCTTGTGTGTGTCTGTGCATGCTCGTTGTCTATTTATTGATCTCCCTATATATCTGTACTCCTATGTGTCTCCATTAGTGTATGTTTCCCCCCATATGCTTGCTGATAACCTGACTCTCTCGATGATTTTTTTGCACTGCAGGATTATAGTTCTGTGTTTTTGAATGTCTACCGCGTATATAACTACTTCTTTCTGAATGAAAATCCGTCAGCATAGCCCTGTAGTGTGGGCCCCTATATATATACTGGTTTCTTCGACCTGCATTTGATGTGTATACATTCGTTTATATCCGCGGATTTTAAAAGCTATTTTAGATTTGCCTCCTCAAAAGTAAGCCGAAACAGGCAGATGCACATTGTATAAAATAACAAAATAGCAGACCTGTGTGAACTAACGAAGACAATCAGACAGACAGGCAGACAAACAAACAGAGACATGAGATTCAAACATCAGATTGGAGTCACACATTCACAGATCCACATTGAACAGTGCTGCATTAGTCTACCATCGACACAAAATAACGTTACTTATGGAGACTATATACGCGAGTAGATTATTGTACGAAAAGTGTGTTGCCTTTTGAATTGCTCCACCGGATCAATCTCCCACAAAACCCACAATGCCTCGGTCCCGTCACCGTATAGATCTGAACATCCCATCGGACTTGAACGAGATCTCGCAAGCATTGCTATATTATACAGAACAAAATCCATGAAAGGGTATCCCCATCCACCCACCCCCCATCCACCCCCACCTCATCCACTCAACTCTCCCACTCTCGTGGGAAATCGTCGTTCGTCCCTGCATGATCTGTCCCGATAAGCGGCCTTTATGCATTCGGTAATATAATGAAAACGTGGCAACTGGAATCCGTCCCTAATGTTGGTCCTCTTACAAGCAGGGATGCAGGTCCTCCAGCCACCTCTCCTATAGTGTATATGCAACCTGGAGCAGATATGGAAATGGAATTAGGACGAGAATCAACGGTAAAAATACAGAGTGTCGAGCATTGTATGGGAATCTGGTGCACAGTAATAATATAGTTGACACTTTTGGTACTGTTATTATATCCTGCATGTACCATGCATAACTCACTCAAAGTCTTCCTCTTACTCGTTAGTTTTGGCTGAGATGGGAGAGCTGCTGAGTGGATTTCTTGAATGGGAGCTATACCATGAATCAATAAATGAATGGGTGAATGAATGAACGAGTGATTAATCAATTTAATAAATGGATGAATGAGAATGAACGAATCAACGAATGATTGAAAGAATGAATGAACAGATGAATGAATGAATGAATGAATGAATTATATGGTTCGCATGCATGGCGCTCATTTAAAGAACACTCACTGCCTTTACATAAAATGTCATTGCACTGGATGATGTCATCTCACATCTTCTATTGTTTTTTTTATCTATGACCGTAACAACAATTATAGCACGCAAACAACTATTATAATATATAAACACAGATTTATAAGAGTTTCTGCTGCAAATGGTGCTTGACAAAGAGTTCTCTTGGCGCCAGTTCAGTTTTTCCTCTTATATATAATGGCGGGGAGGGGTGGGGTGGTGGGGTGGGGTTCGATTCGACCTTTGTGTTTTGTGTCATTCATCTCTTTTGTCTAAGACGGTATTTTGTCGCATCTCTTCATTTAACTCAGAGTTATGGCATTGCGTCTTTCAACCGATTCAACCTCATTTCCTTGGTGTTCGTCTGTATTCGCCCGTCTGTCCTTCTACGTATGTGCACGCGTCTGTCTATGTATGTGTGTGTCTCTGTCTGCGTATGTGTGTGTGTCTGTGTATGTGTAATTATTGTGTATGTGTCTATGTATGTGTGTGTGTCTCTGTGGATGTATGTGCGTCTGTCTATGTATGTGTGTGTCTCTGTCTGCGTATGTGTGTGTGTCTGTGTATGTGTAATTATTGTGTATGTGTCTATGTATGTGTGTGTGTCTCTGTGGATGTATGTGCGTCTGTCTATGTATGTGTGTGTCTCTGTCTGCGTATGTGTGTGTGTGTCTGTGTATGTGTAATTATTGTGTATGTGTCTATGTATGTGTGTGTGTCTCTGTGGATGTATGTGTGTCTGTCTATGTATGTGTGTGTCTCTGTATATGTATGTGTCTCTGTGTATGTGTGTGTCTCTGTGTCTATGCGTGTGTGTGTCTATGTATATGTGTGTGTCTGTCTGCGTATGTGTGTGTCTCTGTCTATGTATGTGTGGGTATCTGTCTATGTATGTGTGTGTCTCTGTCTATGCATGTGTGTGTATGTGTCTGTCTCTGTGGATGTGTGCGTCTTTCTGTGGTTGGTTGGTCGGCTGCATCGGACGTCCGTCGTCGTCGTCTGTCGGACCATCGAGCGGACGAACGGATGATTTCCGGTAGAATCAACGTGCACTTCCGGTTCACAAGGAACCGATTGTGGTCGCGACATCGAAATCGCTCATCTCTCTCTCGCCTCTTCCTCGATAAATTATGTATCGCGGGAAGTAGCGGGAAAAGAAGTGGATTGGGGTGAGGGGGTGGGTGGGGGGAAGAAGGACAATCGTGTAACAGTGGCGCGAGTGGGAATAAGGGAGGGAGGGAGAGAGGAAGGGAGGGAGGGTGTAGTCACTGCAGGGACGGAAAGAGCATATCACTTCTCCTCCTTTTCTTGGCGGACGATTTTTCCAGTCGCCAAAAAATACCAGAAAGTGTCTTTGTCGTCGTCGTTGTCGTTGTTCTCTAGTCATTGTCATTCGCACTCACCCGGAAACGAAAGGGGACGATTGCATCAGGCAGGGTAAGGTTTCCGGTTAATGAAACCAGATACCATGCTGCATAAGTATATATATATGTTGCATGTATGTAGTATGTAGCCTAACCCAACCGATTTAAAGATTAGTGGTCAAATTTATGTCTGATAACATTAATGGCAATTTATATGGCGCCGGACCCCGGTAACAAGAGTTACAAAAATAAATTTGAATTTACTATTACCCTTACCTGACCAACTTCTCTCGTTTATCACGATGCATGATAGTGCGTGCTGGTCAATAAAGATTGATTGATCGATTAATTGATTGATCGACTGATTGATTGATTGATCATTTGATCGATCGATTGATTTATCGATTGATTGATTTGAGTCTACTTGTTTTGTAGGCTGGAGTTACAGACGTAGGCCTATAGTTACTGGATTGCTGTTTTGGCCACTATATATAAGCTCAATATCTACTTTGTCCCGATAGGACCAAGGGAAATGTCTTACTAATTTGCGAGTTTGAGCTACATATGTAGGTAAGTTTGGGTCGTAAACGCTATAGAACACTATAGAAACATTGTAATTAAAATCATATGTAACAAAACGCTTCATTCTGCCCAACTACTTAATCTGTGTTACTTCACACTTACAATATTCATGGTAAACGTGTACGTTGTTGAAAGTCGCCACGCATTCCACAATGATAATAACAGTGATGAAAATGATGATAACAATGATGACAACAGTGATGAAAATGATGATGACGATGATGACGGTGACAGCAATGACAATGATGATATCGTCGGTCGCATGGGAAAAAAGAATCGTATTTCCTTCGGTGCCGTTTGTCATGCGAAGATGAGGGAGAGGGGGTCGGCGCATTACGGCCTTCATGGTCAGCATAGGGGAAGAAGAAGCTGACCGGAAGAGAGATGGTCAAGAGGGACAGAAGGGAGAGGGGGAGAGGGAGATGGAGAGGGAGGGGGAAGAGGGGGTTAGGGATTTAACGGAAGCAAATCCGTTGCCTACATCTTCATTAGTTTTCTATTCTGCTCAGGCTAGCGAGAGGACCATCTCTCTCTGTGTCTGTCTGTGTCTGTGTCTGTCTGTCTGTCTGTCTCTCTCTCTCTCTCTCGTCGACTGCTGCGGTGCCAGAAGATACGGCACGATGGAAGTAGCGAGCGAGAGAAACAGAAAGAGAGAGACAGAGGTGCAAAGACAGATAGAGAAGCAGATAGAGAGAGAGAGAAAGACAGAGAGAGAGAGAGAGAGAGAGAGAGAGAGAGAGAGAGAGAGAGAGAAAGAGAAAGAGAAAGAGTGGGAAAAGAGTGAGAGAGAGAGAAAGAGAGAAGAAGAGAAAAAGAGACAGACAGACAAACAGACACAGAAACAGACAAAGAAACAGAGAAGCGATGGGAGAGAAAGGGGAGCAAAGAACAGGTGCCAAGGAGAAGAATTAAGAGAGGAGAAGGGCAAAAGGAGGACGAGGACAAGGATAACGAAAAGGAGAAGGAAACGGAGAACGAAAAGGAGGGGGAAGAGGAGGGGAAGAGGAAGGAAGCAGGACAAGGATGTGCATGACCGGATCAGACGCTAAACAACACTTTGACCACCAGCATCAGCAGCATCAACATCATCAGCATCAGTAGCATCATCAGGATCTGTGTCGACCAAACAGGAAATGCCTAAGTCTGTTAACTAATGAGGCATTCTTAAAAGGAACGCGACAGAAAATGTCCGCTACAGCTGATCTGAAGTTACCTATATGTCTGTTGTATACATGTATGTTGTATACATGTATGTTCAATGCTGTATACATGTCTGTTGTATACATGTCTGTTGTATACATGTCTGTTGTATACATGCATGTTGTATACATGTATGTTGTATACATGTATGTTGTATACATGTATGTTGTATACATGTATGTTGTATACCTTCAAAGAAACTCTGTGGTCGAAAGACACAGATTCATGTGAAGTAATCGAATGCATATTTGCTTGTATACGCTTATTTGTTTGTATGTTTGTATGTGCGGTGTGCACTCGTTATAGCGCCCCTTCAAGCTCCCTACTCAGAGGTGCTTCCGACCATAGCTCAGACACTGCATCGGAGTTTCATGCCGAAGCGCTGGACAATTGTGAGTGAAGGACTTGTCCAAGGTCCCTACGCAACGACTTGAGGTGGAATCGAACCCGCAACCTTTCGACTGGAAGGCAATTAACATACCCACTACACCACCGCGCCCCACAAAGTATATATATATATATACAATTTTTATACATGTATATACAGGGCTGTATAATGGAAAAATTTGAGATGAATAAATACCGGCTGCAGTTGCCTATTATATAGGTCTGTCTGCAGGTAATTTTTCTCTATAGAATACTAGTAAGAATTATTTGTGAGAGGTATACACTGTGTACACCGTACTACACCCTAGTATACCCTCGACTACTGTAACAGGCTACAGCCCTGATTGTAGGCCTATTATATCTATATGTGACGCAAGATTATATTGCATTCGACCGAAAACAACACAAAATCGTCAAAGTGGCTTGTGCAATGCAAGATATAGGCCTACATCACCGAGAATTCACAGCGCCATACAAAATTTACGTGGCGGAGACCAGCTTATATATAAATACTGGCGCTATATCAAATCAAGTCCGAACCGCTATAGCCAGGTTGTTTTGTCCGTTCCGTAATTGAATATAAGAGCGAAATGGAACAGGTCTATATACAATAATTATTATAGTAATAAGCAAGAAATTGAAGTGTGTGGTAACTGTGGTATAGGTGGCCTAGCCTACATGTACATTCATCTGATACACCCAAAAAATACGAGTTAAGTCTATACGTGTAGGCCTATATACGGAATTCTACAAGGCATATTCCGTTCTTAAAAACAGTGCTTCAGTTGGAAAGCTGGGAGGCGAGTTACATGTATAAAACATTGTAAATAAGGGTGTCGTGAACTTGTCCTATAAGGGGCGCTGGATGGTATGGGGTGAATAAGTTTTTTAAAAATGCAAGAAACTACTGATTTTCACCACTTTCCTAGACCTACATAACATACTATAAGACATCTGAGAAGGCTATACCATTTAGATAAACCCCCTAAAAAGTGGCTAACCAGTATCGATTTAGGCTTGGTCATAATTATAGGATAGTGGAGCTTCAAATACATAATGTATGTATACGTAATATGGATAGTCGCATACATGTGTACATGCAAAAAACGCATATGGCACATGCATGACGTATCGACAGACAGTAGTGTTAGCCTGCAGTAACAGTACTTTTGGCAGCGAAGTGTATTATTAGGCCCATGTAGATTGAAACGGAATATGATGAGTTTTGGAAGAGGATGGGAGGAAGAAGAACAGAAGAAAGAAAAAGAAAAAGAAGAGAAGGAAGAAGAAGAAGAAGAGGAGGAGGAGGAGGAGGAAGAAGAAAAGGAAGAAGAAGATAAGGAGGCGCAGGAGGAGGCGGATGAAGAGGAAAAGAAGATGAAGATGAAAAACAAGAAGAAGATTAAGAAGAACAAGAACAAGAAGAAAAAGAAGGAGAAGAAGAAGAGGACGAGAAGGAGGAGGACGAGGAAAAATAAAAAGAGGAAGAAGAAAAGAAGAATAAGAGGAAGAAGAGGAAAAAGAGGAAGAGGAAGAAGAGGAAGAAGAAAAAGAAGAGGAGGAGGAGGAGTAGCAGCAGGAGCAGGAGAAAAGGATGATGAATAGGAAAAGAAGAAGAAGAAGAAGAAGAAGAAGAAGAAGAAGAAGAAGAAGAAGAAGAAGAAGAAGAAGAAGAAGAAGAAGAAGAAGAAGAAGAAGAAGAAGAAGAAGAAGAAGAAGAAGAAGAAGAAGAAGAAGAAGAAGAAGAAGAAGAAGAAGAAGAAGAAGAAGAAGAAGAAGAAGAAGAAGAAGAAGAAGAAGAAGAAGAAGAAGAAGAAGAAGAAGTAAAAGAAGAGGAGTAGTAGCGTGGAAGTGATATATTTGTTGCAACTGACAACTTATAAATGACTGATTTCTATCGTCGTCGTCTTCTTCGTCTTCCCCTTCTTTTCTCTCCATCTGTACATCGGTCGGTCGAGTAAAGCAGCGTCTTCGTCGTCTGTCCATATTTCGTCCACAATTTGGTCGTTCACTCATTCAGATGCTGATGCTGATGCTGTTGCTGCTGCTGTGGTGTTTATATACACGCTGGACGACGCTGAGCAAATTCAGTTAGGACCCGCAAACGTTGACGCACACCTGCATACGAGATATCATATATCGTATATATGCCGTCTCCGCCTTCCGTGTTCCATCTGTATCCAGCCATACCTCATCGGAAATAACAGTCCATCTGCCTCCTAAATCATAACTACTGCGGGTCCACCAGTTGCCACCACACTCTACTGCGGCCCTCCTACTTGGGGCGAACGCATGCAAGGTGCGCGAGCGTGAAAAGGACTGACTTAATTGCTGGCGTCCAGATGCTGTGTGTAATTGCAATTGCGTTTCGATGGAGTTTACTTCAACATCGGCTAATTTTGGAAAGTCTGGCTATAATTAGATGTGTGCGCTACAAAGTTTTGTCAACGCCCAGATCATGTTTAGTGTATTTCATTGTATTTCATTGTGTTGTATACGAACTATACATAGCATGCGGTTTGCGAGATGCTTGCATTTTCCATCTACATGTATATCTATAAGAAAAATCTAAATTTCCCGAGCAACGCCGGGTTCCCCAGCTATAGTGCTGCTACAAGAAACGAGCAACACGCAATATAGCACGCAGTCGCAAGGGAACTTCGTTATGTTTCCAAAGCTGTAGACGGCACGATACTTGTCCAAGTATTATAGAGAACGTCTGCCATGTACTGTAGGATAAAAACAATCACTCCAATCAGTGTTCTTCTTATTATCTTTTAATCCAACAGCGAATACTGCTGCTGCATGTTGCAGAAAATGGACATGCACGTCATCAGAAACTTGGCATTCGAAATCATATATAGGTCTAATTATGTGCATGTGTGTGAGTGCATATAACCGATAACTATGTTGTTAAACATCACGAAATCTTTTCAAAGTATAATTTATACACTGACACTATAGGCTACTTCGGGCAAAACTCGCCTTAATTCTCTTGCCTCTTACGTGTACATACAGCTATACATGTTGTGCAATGTCTACACGCATACATAATATTACATATGCAAATGTTATGCACACACATCTATACATACACATATAATACATCTCCATATTAATGTGTTTGTGTGTGCGTGTGTTTGGTCGTCGTCGTCGTAGTCATTCTTGCGCATTCGAAGCGTGAGAAATCAGTGCGTTGATCGATGGAGAATATGATGGAGTCGTAATTATAAAGTGGTGGAGGGAGGGAGGGGTCGTCTGGGGGAGAGGGTGGTCAGGCAGGGAAGAGTGGGGGAAGATGCGACGGCTGCTGATGCAGAGACGGTGACGACGGAATTTAGATCGACTGGCGCTAAAGCAGTAAATTACGGACTGCAGGTCGGTGGTGGTGGTGGTGATGGTGGGGTGGTGGTGGTGTAGTGATGGTGGTGTAGTGGTGGTGGTGTAGTGGTGGTGTAGTGGTCGTGTAGTGGTGGTGGTGGTGCGACTGTATGTGTATAGGCATGCATCTTGGTCGAAGTATATTAAGAGAATTGATAGGAAAAAGATATTAATCACTGACGGAGGCAGAAAGAACGAGATGTAGCCAAAGATAGGGAGGAGTGTGTGTATGTGTATATGTCGGTGCATGTGTGTGTGTATCTGTAAGCATATTTGTGTGTGCGTGTGTGTTTGCGTGTTTGTGTGTATGTGTTTGTTTGTTTGTGTGCCTGCCTGCGTGTCTGTGTTTGTGTGTGAGTGTATTCAGAAACATAATATGTAGGGACTCTTTTAGGGAGCTAGGTACACTGTACGCATTGATGGGCGTAACTATCATCGACCAATATTCACGTTGAAAAGTTCCTGCTATACATGAAATTTTTTTCTTCGTGCGTCAGTATTTTCATTTTACAAGCACTTCATATAAAGTTCCAGTATAAATTCAGACATAATTATGGTTTCCAGCAGTGTATGCAATCTGTGGAACATGACTTCTCTGCAGCTAGTCGAGGAGAATATTCTCTCTAATCCTAATTCTCATCGTGTCCTTCTTCTCCGTACATATATATATATATATATATATATATATATACCACACTACTGTTGATATATACTACACAGCTGCTGATTTATATATATATATATACTACACTGCAGCAGCAGTCGTCATCGTATGATGATCCGTGGCATGTCAACGGAACGGCGCTGCGGATTATGCCATGTGGGTCAAAGTGTCTGCTGTTGTGTGTCTAGTTTATGTCTTCGTGTATGTATATTGTATATTGTATTATATAGTATTGTATACGCTGTATACAGAGCAGCGGACGGAGTGACGTCAGTAAAGAGATGTAAACAGTTGGCGAATTAACGAAGAAACGGTTCCGAGTACATGCAGGAGGCGGATGATGATCCTCATAGATATAATTATATTATCTTAGATCTATATATGTACCGGGTGTATATATACTGCGGATGATGATGTTAACGATGTTTCTGCTGCTGCTGCTGCTGCTGCTGCTGCTGCTGCTGTAACTGCTTGAGATGACTCTTTGAAAGACCGACATACATTGTACATGAACACATCTTCTTGCCATCGGCTGAGTGTAACCTGGTTGTAATCAGTACCACCTTATTTGCTGTCCAAACAACAACAACAACAACAACAACAACAACAACAACAACAACAACAACAACAACAACAGCAACAACAACAACAACAACAACAGCCACAGTTTGTCTTTTACATCTATACACTATGCATATGTCACAGTATAGGCCTATGGGTGTCTTTGTATCTATATACGGCCTAGCCTACAGCTGCAATACGGTACACCTCTTGGACCCTTTCTCATTTGGAACACTGGCCTACGAGTGACTATGTACATGTGCAATTGTGTGTGTATACTGCATACGCGCATGTAAGTATACTTAAGTATCTGTTTGTTGGTATGCATGTATATATATATGCATGTATTATGTTCATTATTTTGTAAATGTGTATGCGTAGTTATAGGCTATGTGTATATATCCACGTATTTATGTCTGCATTTATGTGTGTACAGTGTGTATTAAGTACCTATATACTTGCAATACGTATGTGTGTATTATGCAATTATGTGTTTTATCTATATACACGTCCATATCATTTGTAACCCTGCATGGTTTATGTACAGCGCCTTATCTCAGAACATTTGTTTAATTATAATGACTCGTGGGGTGGCAATGTATCTGTAGGACCAAAAGCCGAACACCCCACTCACTCCCTAGAAGCTGAGCACCCCACTCACCCCTAGAAGCCGAACACCCCACCCACCCATAGAAGCCAAGCACCCCACCCACCCCTATAAGCCGAGGACCCCATGCACCAATTATTTACTCTTCCTATATAATATCATGCACTTTTTTTCGGATCTGTGGCTGAAGCAGCGTCGACTAAGCTATCTTCGCCCTATAATAATGATATAGACTTAATTTCATTGATGCTGATTAATGCAACAGTTTAACCAAATAATCCTTTGCTTATCAGCATCCATCGTCCACCTATCTCCATGCATTGGCCTAGATTAAGTGACGTAGTTATTTTGCATTAACTATGCTTTATCTATTCCAGGCCATTCCCGCAAGTATCATAAGTGCTGTATAGTAACAGCTGGTTAGTGGTTACTATCGGCGTAGACCTATGCTTTACTTTTCTCCATGAACTTGTAAATCGATTAGGCGTGATCATTGACTTGTTGAAAATCTTTCTGATTCCAAGTGCTATATATATATATATGTGTGTGTGTGTGTAAATATATATATATACTATGTAGGTCAAATAAGCCGTTTCGACGTTTCAATTATATAGGTCAGGTCACGTTCGACACTTCCAGTCTCGTTGTTGGATCGAGCATATAGAGTTGTATACGTCTAGTGTTCTAGGAATGTATGCAGGTGATTTAAAACGTTGGATTGTTGAATCGCACGCACACACTTACACACACACACACACACACACACACTGACATACTGACACACACACACACACACACACACACACACACACACACACACACTGACATACACACGCAAACGCACGCACACACACACTAACAGTCTAGCATGCACATGCACACGCACACACACACACGCACGCACACACACGCATACGGCAACACACATGCATGCACAGTGCACACACATGCACACACATGCACCCACACACACACACACACACACACACACACACAGCCCACATTCAGAGTAGCCTATTAGTATGGCTTTCCACTGAGATCAGGAAATGGTGCAGCCTCTGTATACATTGCACTGTGTAGTAATTAGACAGATGTGTCTGATTGCATACCACACTTTTAGACAGATGTGTCTGATTGCAATGCCGACGGCACTTCTCTCTGCTCTACTTATTAAAAACAACCAGGCAACATCAGTCTGATAGTATGCGCAACAATTATATATTAGGTCAATAATGTCCATTTCGCCCATGCACAAGCTTGCTAACTAAACCTGTAGCTGTCTATAGGTCGAGACTGCGCACAATCATATATGTACACATTGTATACCTACAATCATTGTATGTATACATTGTATACCTAAAACAGGGCTTAGGTTAGCTCTGTTGATTATTTGAAACCACGACATGACACAAAGTTCATTCAGATTCTTTCTATAAGATTCAATTGCATATCGTTTCTACAAAACTAAAATTCTGATGAGGTTATTATTATTATTATTTATACGCCTGACGAGAAGACTTACGAAGAGAAACTTGTGTTACACGTATACTTCGACAAAGATACAAAGTTTTCATATATAATTATAATTATGCCCACGATTCGGCCAAACCTCTACTTTCATCTTCAACTGCTTCCTTGCCTTGTGTTGTAGGGGAGAGTGCTCCAAGATGACCATGCTAACAAAATTGTGCTAAAACACGAGCCTGTGTCTTTCCATGCGATTCAAGGGGATGGGCATTTTATTCGACCTGGGAATCTTGTAGCACTCTTCCCTACTTCCACGCAGCACACCATGGCAGGTCAATGACGATAGACAATATTGCTATTCAAGTAAATTCAAACGCTATTCAAAACAACGCCACTACTTCTGATATTTGCATAATTAATTAAACAGCGACTAAAGCAAAACATTCACGACGTCGCCAAAAATTCACGCATGACGTAGGCTAATGCATTTTGAACTTCTGCAGAAAGAATAAAAACGACTTAAGAACTTCGCAAGCCTTTTACTTTCCGAATAGGAAAACAGGTTTGATGGTATTTTGTGGACTGCATGTTGAAACTCATAGGCCTATGGTTGACCTTTTTGACCGAAGTACCAGCCTTGTAGTTGCAGACCTACACGTACCTGCAGAAGACTGATACAACAATGAGGAAGACATTGTTTTCAGACAAATAAATGACAATCTAACAATTCACGCACATGGCTTACTATAAGTATCAACTTATACCTAATTAAGTCACTCAAAAAATAACTCAATTTTTTAAATTAGGAAGCCACCGTATATTTGCAGTCTTCTTCTTGATTTATAAATGCGTATATAGTCTATTCAAAGCGGGACGCTCATCTATTTCATGTGCTGAGATCATAGGCGTATGCGTGAAATGCGATGGTGACCTCACATCTGCCAAATCCCAGTACAGAAGTTTCTTCTTGAAAGCCACTAAGTTCTCTAATCGCCATCCAATTCAATGATCCACTTCTAGTCAGAGGTGTCGTGAAACATTGCAACTTATAAACCAATTGAAAACAAGGTTTTGACTACAATTAACCATATAGTCCACCATGATATTAAGTAGGATATATATATATGATTATATAATTAAACATATATAATTATATATATATAAATTTATATAATTATATATATACAGAAATTCAGAATGCATTCTAGTAACAACACAACAACGACGACGATTCAATTCACCTATAAGTGATCTATATAAAAACTATAGTTACGAAAATCTACACTAAAAGAAAACTCTGTATATTGCAGAAACGTTGCAATAAATTAAACAAAATAAAACGTCATTTACAGAGTTACAAAAGATTATATATATATATCAAGATCTGTATTCTATAATATAACTTGAAATACTGGCATAGCCTATATACATGACTTGTATGTGCTCGCCTATAGCTACAATAGGCAAGAATATTTTTCGCAGAAGCACGTACAATACATACTAGGAGAATTAATTTACAGTAGAAAAATTGCAAATAATATAGAATATATCCAATAAAATTGTAATATTAAGACAGGCACTAGAAAAATAATCCATAATATATATATATTTATTAATATTGATAATTCAATTGCCTTTGAAAATATGTTACTATGTATATATAACCACTGCAGACTGACACGTAGAGAAAGTCACTTAAAATAAAAGACTTCATAACATCGTATGCTAAAAATATTTCGTATAGTTTGAAAACAGACAAAAACAATAGCCTATATATAGCCACACGTGTACATATATACGCAATATCTAACGTAGGCTACTACAATAGACTACTATATAACCTCTCGAAATCAGTCTTAAAATCAATGACATTTGGTCTTGCGACTTCACTGTAGCTGAGCAAAAGCACTGTTGCCTATATCGGCAATGGCGTAGCCAGGAACTTCTTATGGGGAAAGTTTTATGGCCGGATCCTTGTTTTTTCCTTATATAATTGGACAAATAACCTTTTAAAAACTTTTTAATAAGCCAATGGGGGGTTTTATCCCCCAAGCCCCTTGGCTACGCCACTGTATTTGGTAGACTGGTAACTTGTGACTTTTATCTTTAATATTTTGCTTACATAAAGCAGTTCTGCTTTGCAGCATCTAAATTCCTTCACTTTTTGCCAGTCATGAGTGCCCGCACATGGGGGGGGACATAAAGGGCATTCTAACCTGGAAATTGACACCCATTTTTGTGAATACTACCTTTGGTTTTTATCAAATGTCTTCGCACTAAAGCACAAATGACACTAATGGTTCACAGATTGAAACCAGGAAATTTACATTTAGATCTAGAAATTCCTATGAAATATATATATACCCAAGGTCTTAATTTCGTGCTTTTTGCATTTTTCAAGCTCTTGAAGACAATTAATCTTGACGATTGTACCATGCCCCTTCTTGCCCCGCCATGATACAAGTGCCATCTATTAGGCTAATAATCTTTTTCATGTTTAATATTTCAATCTTTTAAATTTTTAATTTTTTGATTGTTAATTTCACGACTTCAATCGAACAGTATTGTCGCAGTGCAAAAAAAACAGATGTTTAGTCCTAATAATTACTATGTGGCGCAAATTTGCAGAATATTAATAAACAAAAAATTAATCATTGCATGGAATTTGACTTGTAGATCTAAAAGACTCCCTTTTTGAAACTGTGATTGTTATCAAGAACTGTCACTTTTAAGTCTTTGTAATCGTGACAGTTTTAACACAAAACCGCCCATAATAAATAGACGGTTTTTAAATAGAATCGGTGCGACAATTTCTGTAAACTCTGTAGAGCTACCATAGATAGCACTTCACAATAACATCAATGACTCGTTTTTAAAAAAAAAAAAATTAAGTTTAGTGGCGGCGCCAGCAGTAGAATTGCAGCAAGTCGCGTAGGGTCATGGGAGTTATTCAGCAAGAATCAGCATGGTCGAGGGAATTAATGTTAAGGAGATATTAAAAATTCCAAAGACTTTCTGGCAGGTCAAGAGTAAAATAGGCAGTAAGTCAAATGACCTACTGCATAGTTGTAAACAAACTTTTTTCTTTTTTATTCTCTTTTTTCGTTTTTTATTTTATTTTCATCGTTTTTTGCATTTATGACCTACTACGATCTATGATAACGCCGCCACTGATGTTGTGTGCTGATCTCCATGAAAATTGTTCAACATATAATTCTTCAAAGATAACATTTATTTGAGTAGGCGTATACCGCTCGAAGACAGAAATAATTGGACCATAGAGAACAACGAATTCTCCCATGACAGACGAGTTCTGAGAGGCTTCTGCCGGATGATGGGCCCACAAAATTCACAATATATGCTATTCTATTAACTTCATTATTGCTGGACGTCTGTTTCGGTCACACAGCGCATGAAGAAGACAAAATAATGCATCGTACAATAAATTATATCTCAACGCAAAACAACATTCTGTCATTATAGCAGTGAAATTTACATCTATAGTATGATCGGAAACAGCTTGAAATGCTACATTTGAAGCAGAATATCCGGACCATTTTGTTACCAAGAGTAAGAAGCCCGATCTCTCCCACCGCAGCTTTGCGAAGTAAAGGACACGCCCTGGATAGCCTGCTTCCACCGATTAACGTCACCGGTTACACTTTAAGACCCATGACCCATTACCAAGTAACACTGTCGCATGAGAAAAACATTCATAAACAGGGTTATTTATGGACCATCATTTGCATTGCTGTCAGCAAGCAATCCTTCTTGCCGATGTAATCATGTGCGTGTATACCAAAATGCGGTTTACAATTGGTCAATTAAAGAATACTCCATCTAGGCTTTCTTGTCTTCTCGTCTTCTAGTTTCACGAAATAGTTAAGATCATCATTTATGGCGGACTGTTGAACTAGATCAGTAAAACTTGATTATGGATTTTTTAAATAGGAACTCTCAAGGTAAAGCGGAGTAGTTTTGAAAGTGGGATTATAACCGCAAATCAATCGATGCCTGTGGACTTTGGCATTCAAATCTGGAGAATTATTTGACCTTAAAATGGTGGGTTGAACAGTATGAGAATTGTAGAAAAATAAGTGGGGGAGGATCAGGCGTTGATTTGTGTGGACTTATGGAGGATGTACACGTGCAATGAGGACTTTACTGTGACGTCCTAAGAAGGACTAGGGGGCTGAACCCAACCCTCCCCTTCCCCGGAAATTCTCACCCTGGGGTTGACAGACAACGTGCACCTACACACCTACTTAGACTTAGGCTTAAACACGCCAGACAGCGCTGTGTACGGCTTCGTTAATGGAATTTCTGGGGATTACACGCAAACACTTCTACAGCCAATATATAGCGTTATAAGTATAACTGCAGACAATTATAATGTGACCGAGTAGTGATCACACATGCAAATGCTGTCTAACAATAAATCACAACTAGTGTGGCCTATACAGTATACATCCACGCGTGGTGTTCTGTGCTAGTCACACAAGTGGCTGCTCGTAGGGTCGTATAAGTTACCAGACAGTCTGTGTGTCTCTGACGCAACGCACGGTATACCTTCGCTGATGTGTGCTGGATGTACGTATACAACACGAAGAGGGCTGACACCACCGTCTGTTTACACCAGTGGTCTACACGTAACACGTGGGACATCGACTGTTGTCCACTCTGCTGGCGTCGGGCAGGATGTTGGCGCAGGATGGTTGCTTGTGGAAGTCCTGGTGGTGGTTGATGAGAAGACCAAAGTCCGTTGGACTGGTGGAGGAGCTGTCCTCCTCCGACACGCTTCCGGAACTCAGATGGACGACGTTGTTAGCATTATTATGATTACCCGGAGCGACGAGCGTCATGACATCATCGTGGTGGCATGATGAGGAATTATTGAAGAGGGAGCCAGCGTAGAACGATCCGACGCAGCACATGCCGAGTATTGCTTCGTGCACGCCGCCGTGCATGTTGGCGACCGCCGGCGAGTGGTCATCGGTAGCAGGAGAGAGGGACCAGGGGCCACCACCACCGACGTCCCCAAGGCTCCCTAGTGGATCTGCACCCTGATGGCCGAAGTTAGGCAGGAGCAGACCGTGAGATGAGGATGCCTCTGGCCATCGGATGTCTGGATTGACGATGCAGTGCCTGTTCTGAAGATGCTGCTGCTGGTGATGTTGTTGATCGGATGAGGACGATGACGATGATGAGGATGAGGAAGATGCAGCGCAGAGGATGTCGTCGCTTTCATAGGATCTCCTCCATTTGGCCGACAGAGGGAAGAACTGCTGTTGCTGTTGTTGTTGTTGTTGCTGTTGCTGTTGCTGTTGCTGTTGTTGTTGTTGTTGGGATGTTTCACCGGTGGTCGATAGGATCCGTTGTCGTGCATCGAAGAGGTCAGCAGCGTCCAGTGAGTATGGTCGATGACCACCGAGGAGGAGTCCTCCCCCAGTTGAAAAAGACTCCGATGATGAGGTTGATGAGGACGAGGATGATGATGAGACTGCGGCGGCGTTGGTTGCCATGGTGATCATGTCCTCCATCCGCTGGATGGCGCCAGCGTTTGTCTTCGTCTGCACGAGACAATGATGCAGCTGACCACCGAGGGGACCACCACCGAGGTTGAGAATGTTATTGTACGACGTGAAGATGCTGCTGCTGCTGCTGCTCCTGTTGTTTCCAACGTCAATGGTGCCTGTCGGGCTCTGCAGCAGCAGTCCAAGAAGATCGGCTGCTGAGGATGAGGATGTCGTAGCTTTGGATGACTGATGGCGATCGTCTATTGGAGGTGACTCTGGCTGCTGCTGCTGCTGCTGCTGCTGCTGATGCGGGTGATGCTGCTGCTGGTGATGCTGATGGTTGAGGTTTGTCCAGCTGCTGGTCAACTGTCCACCACCACCACCAGAGGTCAGGTGTTCGCCCTTCGTGCGCAGACTTATGTAGCCCTCGATCTCTCTCCTCGCCCTCTCAACGTTCTCCGCTGTTCCGATGATCTCGAAGACGGGGTTCTTGTCTCTGCTCGGCGTCACGATGTACGTCTGCGTCTCCTGTTGAATGCGCTTCACCGTCGCTCCCTTCGGACCGACGACCAGCCCCACCACCCGGAATGGTACACGCACCTCCTGGGTCACCTGTCCACCCACGGCGGACGACGGGGCCCCTCCTGCACCTCCACCGCCCGAGGGGAGTCCTGCGCCCGTCGACGGGGCGTTGGGGGTCGGTCGGTTGGCGGCGAGGCTGCGTCTGCTGGCCCGGATCTGGCTGAAGTGTTCGGCTGCCGACAGGATCTCCCTCTTCGCCGAAGCGACGTCCTCCCTGCGACCCGTCACGACGAAGACTGGCTCGTCGCCCCTCACCGGAGTCTTGATGTACGTGTTCGTCTTTGCACGAAGCGCTTTTATCTTGCAGCCTAACGAAAACACACAGCCAGACATCTTGCATGTAGCCTACATATTATGCGGATAATATACAGAGACGATTTATAAAGGGACGAGGAAATAAATGTTTGAGACAGGGATTTTCTTAACGTGCAGTTGTACACAAAATGTGCAGTTCGATATGGATTTGTGCAGTTGTAGAAGCACTTCTGCACAGGTAAAACTAGCAAAAAATGGTCATTGTCCTCCGATTGGAAGTAATTTAGGCTACCATGGAGGATGGGAAGAAAAGGCTGGGTTGTGCAGTTCTAAAAAATCCGTAAAAACAGCCCTGGTTTGTAAAATAATGCATAGAAAAGAGTGGAAGGTTAGCAGAACAGTCAGAGCAAGCAAACACCACTAAAAGCAGCAGAAGCATCTGCACTCGTACAAAAACATGCGGGCATCATCGAAAGGCGAGAAACTCTATCGTCGCTCTGTGTAATGTCTAGGCAGATACATTGGACCGCTTGTGTATACACACAGATATGTCAGATCTTTCCTGCGTATAAACAAGAAAATGCTGCGAGTCTTTTGAAGCAGCAGAAATTATTTTTTTTAAACAGAGTAAACTATGCCACCAGCAAGGCAAGAATATTCGTTATTTTGCAATTCTATTTTGGTGTTTTAGCTGGTTTCTAGAAACTTTGACTACTGTTAAATTGTCTTAGAATTTCTAAGGTTCTCGACTTCTCTATGCAGTTGAAATTTCAGGATATTTCCTAGATTCTGGACTATTCTGTGCAGTCGAACATCCTAGAACTTGATCAGATTTTTGCTGATCTCAGCTGAATTCTCTGTGAATTATCAGAAGGTCGCTAACTTCTCTTCACTGAGATCATCATAGACCTTTCGAGATTCTTATTTATTTTTGTCTCTTCCATTAAACTCGCTGATAACCTTTCGGGGCTCTTGACTTCATTGTTCAGCCTAAATCCCTTAAACTCAAAAATGATGTGTGATTTGGTGTTAAACAAGTTGTTACATGAGTCAGCCTTAGATCAGCTCTGAAGTGAAATTGACACATTCTGTGCTTGTTGCAGAATTTTGAACATTTCTTAACTCTAACAAGTGACTGGAGGGCGAATTGACGGAATTCTGGGAGGAGTGGGATACTACATTGGATTGCGGTCCATGCCCTCCGTCATTTGAAAGAGTGAGGAGAGCACAGCAGAGCCTTACAAACTTCTCTACCTTGCAATTGCAAACGTTCGCTAATTGGATGGATATACTTGGTTTAACGACAACGCATGACAACAAAGGTCGTTGCCATCGAAAAAATTTGCTTATTTAGCATTATTAAAAGCCTCGTTAACCAATAAGAGCCGACGTCAAAGCTGTTGACACATTTTATACAACGCAGCCTCCTTTATATATATACACTTGCCCGTTTGCCCTCTGGTTTCCACCGGTCATTAGCTTCAGATCTCCATGTATTCTCAATGTCACACAGACACATGCGTAGTTACGTACACTCATACCTGCATGTATATATATATATATATATTTATATATATATATATATGTGTGTGTGTGTGTGTGTGTGTGTGTGTGTGTGACACTATATATACACATACAAAGGCTTACACGCATACACTAATACCACGTGGGTGTACACAGCGGAACGCCAGGTTGCTGATGACGATGGTGTATAAGCAGAAGCATGCAAGGGTGAGGCAGCAGAAGGATTAGTGTGTTGAGCTGCTGCTGCTGCTGCAGTGCGTTGTCCTCTGCAGCATGAGCATCTCTATATGTAGACACGTCGTTAATTTTCATCGCTAATAGACAGCGCGATGCTAAGGAGAGCACCGACCAACCCACCTACCGACCTACATGTACCTACATGTACCTACCCACCGACCTACCTACATATACCTACCCCTCGACCTACCTACCGACCGACCTACCTACCGACCGACCGACAGGTCTACCTACTTGCCTACCGACCAACCAACCCACCTACCCACCGACATACCTACCTACAGACCTACCGACCTACCTACCGATCGACCTTTCTCGTACCTATCTAATGTGTTCCTAATAAACAGTTTGCACTAAGCGCTGATTATATGCCATCCGGTGCTTTCCCATATATACACCTATACAATATACATACACATGCATACACATACACATCACACACGCATATACAATTATACATACATACATACATACGTAGATATATATATATGTACCATTGTACATATGCATTTATATATATATATATACAGTACATATAAATAGACATACATAGTGAAGATCGGGCGATGATGGCTCTCAGCGCTGCGCTTAAGCGCTGTGCCCCTTCCCCCTTCTTCTTCTTCGTCGTCGTCGTCGTCGTCGTCGTCGTCGTCGTCGTCGTCGTCGTCGTATACCTGACGCTTAATGTGATGTTTCGTCAAGTGGGTCTTTGCCTACTCAACTAAGTCGGCATAATTATCATGCGCTGTTGTTATCGACGCCCTCCTCATCCTCCTCCTTCTCCCTCACATCCTCCTCCTTCTCCCCCACCTCCTTCTCCTCTTCCTTCTCCTCACATCCTCCTCCTTCTCCCCACCTACTTCTCCTCTTCCTTCTCCTCCTTCTCCTGCTCACTATAGCTATCCATCAATATTTACATTGGCCAATTCCTTCTAATTCTTCATGCAGTCTTTCTTCAAGTATCCTTAATTTCCTAAATTGTTCTCGTCCCATAATATTATAAAATGATATACGCCTCATTACTCGGCTGTGTACCAGCTCCGCTTCTGTCTACTCATACAGTGTACTGTGGTGTACACTAAAAAGCATAAACGCCCTCGTGGTATATCATCTGCATGATGTTGTTCTGTACCAGTTATTCGGTACAGCGGTCGTTAGAATATATCATTGCCTTTTTATAGCGCCATAAAATGATGCCAAGGTGACCTTCGATGGCACTTCTATAGCTGCATATGTATACGATGATCATCTATACTGGCTATCAGAAACCGAGACGCTTTTGGAAGCTAACCATTGTAATTAATACTTAAGCATTCACTATTATTGCTATAGCTATAACCAAGCCATAGATTTTTTATTGAAACTCAAGTAACAGTAATGACATCGGAAAAAGCAAGTATAGTCGACAGTAGAGCAAAAACTAACTGCGATAGATTAAAAAAACCATGACCCTAAGGAACATGGGTTCCGCTAATGGTCCACCTGTAAAATAGAAAGGTCTAACCTCATGTTTCCTTTAGTCAACAAGTCGTATAATTTCTTATAGTCACTTGTCGTATAGCTCTACAGTTTGCTATAGTTTAAGTTTCTACACAAATGCTTTGAATAGGTTAAAGTATAAATGTTTTATTTTCGCCTTCTTGCAACACTGAACAGTGCTACCAGCCGTTTGTTTATGAAAACAGCGCATATACTATTATAGCCTCTAACACAGGGTGAGAATTGGCGTGACGGTTTACGGGTTCAACCACTAAATCTTTCTTAGAGACCCAAAGTGGTTGGTCAGACCCCTCAGTTTTTTTTCTACAATTCTCACACTGCTCCGACACGAAGAAGGATTTCACCGCAGAGATTCAGCCACGATAACGATACGCTCAGGGCTTTTTTAGCGTACAGTTGTACACAAAATGTGCAGTTCTAAACGGATTTGTGCAGTTGTAGAAGCACTTCTGTGCCGTTGAAGCTAGTTTAAAAATGTAATTTTTAACCGTTTTGGATTAATTTACCATGGATGATGGGGAAAAAAAGAAAGAATGGGTTGTGCAAATGTGCAGTTCTAAAAATTGCATTGAAACAGCCCTGGCTCAACTCCTGCAGTCAGAAGTGCCAACCAACGCATCTTTCGTCATTGCTGAGGATGCTGTAAGATATTCAACGATGACAGACCAACAGACAGACGTCCTTCAAACGTTAATTCACATCTCACAGTGCACATATTATAGATATCATATGAAAGTAGCTGAATATCTTGCTAACTATTCCTTCAACGTCAACGGGTAATAATTGATCTCAGGTTGTGTATTCTGCCATGGAGACGATTGGGGCCAACTGCAGCAGGTGAATGCATATGATGACTAAACGCAAAACAGATCTTTTAGAGATGAGGAGACTGCACTCAAAGTTATACTCAGAAACAAATGCAGTCTGCAGACGATCGGCGCCAGCAAAATGGTATTTCTGCAGGAGGAGCAAAACTGCAAAAAACCGCAAATGTGCTCACGGTTAAATTTTCGAGCAATAATAATTATTGATGAAAATGCACAGTTCTGCCAGGAAACTAGGAACATGGATATTTTCACATGGAGAGTGTTAGGTGTAAAATTTAAAAAAATACTCAAATAAAAAATCATAATAGGCCTATAGAGGCGACACTATACAATATACATAACATATTACGTCTTTGAGTAAAGATCATAAATTTATGTGATACGATAATCACAATCGTAGAAAAGGACCTGGTTGCAATCTGTGAACATAATTAGAATATATTTAGTCTATATTTTAAATTAAATTTCTAAGTTTCACTTTGTGTATCATTACTACTACAATTAGATCCTTTAATATATAGTGCAAAGAAACTTGTTAGCCTAAATACCAAAATGTATCAGGTACGGTATACAAAAATTGGCGTCAATGTTCCACGGAGAAAAGTGCCCCTCTTGCCCCCTTGTGCTAGCAGCCATTAACTTGTCGTCAAAGTTTTAAAACGTGTGCTTAGCCACTAAGCGCACATGCTTAGAACGACAGGAGGGCTTATAGTTCAATAATAATTTCTATCGACAACATGTAGTTAGGAATTAGGATATAGGCTACTCATAGGCCAGTACCGGTATACCATACTTTGTTTGTTTGTTTGTATGTGCACTTTTTTTAGCGCCCTTTCAAGCTCCCTACTCAGAGGCGTTCTCGATTACAGAGCGGACACTGCATCGAAGTTTCACGTCGAAGCGCCCGAGCAATTGCGAGTGAAGGACTTGCTCAAGGTCTCTACACGGCGGCTTGAGGTGGATTCGAACCTGCAACCATCCGGCTGCAAGGCAACGAACCTACCTACTACACCAGTGCGCCCCACTAAAATTAAATTTGATGAGCTTATAATTATAGACCTTAGGGTTGAAACGACCAACCAAATCTTAAAACCACTAAGCATGCACATGCCGCGTTGGCGTTCTCTGCAGTTCCTATACGAAGACAAGATACTAACACTACTGCACAGTGCAGTTTCGTTTCTGCTTTTACGCGTATAGTAGTGGAAAAAAGACCTAATGGCTCCAGCGAAATTAATCATCAATTGGAGATACCATAAACCACCAGTGGTGGGGTAAGTTCCACCCCTTTCCCTACACTGTACATCCAATCGCTCCACGGGGCTTAATGCACCAAAATACTAACTGCGGCAACACGATCGTCGTAAATAATTCCTAACGCCAGGTGGGGCTGCTGCAGGGCGCAGCAGACGATTGCCATTCCGCGCTGCTGCGGTCTCTTGTCGGATATCGAATGTCTTTGTTTTTCCTAATCCGAGTCTTGTTAGATCTGATTTTATTTTTGTATCAGCTGCGTCTTTATATCCTATACAGAATCTTCGTTTTACTTCGCTTCTTATCTTTTGCTTCAATCTTCTTGCACCCATTGACCGTCTGACATCTCGCCATGCAGTCCATGCATGCAACATGAGATGATTTCCAATCAGAGTTCTCTAAGTAACTACTGAACGACCGCATCAAAAGCTTCATTTCTACTACGCGTTTTCCACATAATTATTATTTAACTAGTCTGTATAATATGCCTAATAACTGCTAGCTCTTGTGCTTACATCCAGAAGCACCATAGAAGTTGGTTGCAAAAGCACCATAGAAGTTGGTTGCAAAAGCACCATAGAAGTGGGTTGCAAGAGCACCATAGAAGTGGGTTGCAAGAGCACCATAGAAGTGGGTTGCAAAAGCACCATAGAAGTGGGTTGCAAAAGCACCATAGAAGTTGGATGCTGCTGCTGCTGATGATTCCGTTACAAGTATTGTCGTTTCAATGTTTCATTACATATTACATTACATCATGTTACAACTATCACCGTTCAATGTAATTTCAAGGTATACTATAGGTATAATATATACGGCGCAAGATCGGTTCAGTTCAGTTCAGTTCAGTACGTCTTTCGTGGTTCCAATAAATGACACTGCGCAGCCATATCCAGTCTGTGTGTGTACGCATGCCTCGGATACTTTCATATGTAATCTATACACGGTAAATATATATATTCTCTGAATATAAATTATTGTATTTTATATGTTATTTTATATATAAATAAATATAGTCATATATAGTCATACAGTCATAATATATAGTCATATATAGTCATACAGTCATATACAGAGACTATTAAATGGGGAGATGAAGTTCAGGTTCATGCGTGACTTCAGTCGATATTATGGGTTCCGCCTGCCATGGTGGCTGCTGCAGTGCATAGCGGATAATCACTTGGATGCATGGTTGATAGAATAAGACCCGCACCATCGGATTTTCCCCATCCATCCGACTGCGTATAGGCACCGCGTGTGCCAGAGGGGGTGGGTGGGCTGGAGCGCCGCCGCCGCCGCTAAAAATGACAGGTAGGCAATCGGGCGATAATTGATGAGGACAATAAATCCGTCAAAACATTCGTCATCTTGCAGATGGCAATTGACACTGATCGCCCAAGGAAAAACACAAGGCAATCGCCACCACCACCAGCGCTGCCACCACCACCACCACCACCACCACCGCTGCCACCACCACAAGGCAATCGCCAACAACACCGCGGCAGCAGCAGCAGCAGCATCGGTAACATGGTAATTGATCGGCATCGGCATCCGAAGCGGCATCGTCGGCATCGGTGGCGGCACACGATACAGGCAATCGATCAATTCTGACGGATGGATGGACGCCCAGATTCGGTTGCGTTTTTCTCACCATCCTCCTCTCTACTTCTGTCCGGGTTCCTTTGTGATTCAGTAGGCCTAACTGATCCCGGTTGCTGCTGCTGCTGGTGCTGCTGCTGCTGCTGCTGGCGCTGCTGCTGCTGCTGCTGGTGCAGGTATATAGCGGCGCATTGATGCATTGCGACCAATCAGAACCGATACGTTCGATATTCAAATCACGACACTCAGCAATTATGGACCTTCTTCCTCTGTTCATTCCTCGTTCAGTGTGCGATAGCATGTACTCACTTCACTTGCATAAGCTAACTTGACTGACGAGGTCTACATGTTAATACTCATTTTAACAGCGTTTTACTAACCGGAATGAACCGTGCACTTAAGTAGGTCGGTTCAAACACGAAGCAAGGAGATGCCTGTGAATAAGCTGGTGCCCACGGCCTCACTTTTACGGCTCTATAAATCTCGAAATTACAATTATTACAATTACCTCGCATTGAGATTTGAGATTAATACCCCGGTACATTACATTAATAATAATAATAATAATAATAATAATAATAATAATAATAATAATAATAATAATAATAATATTAATTAAAAAAATAAAAAAATAATAATATTAATAATAATAATAATAATAATAATAATATTAATAATATTAATAATATTAATAATATTAATAATATTAATAATATTAATAATAATCATAATAATAATAATAATAATAATAATAACAATAATAATAATAATAATAATAATAATAATAATAATAATAATAATAATAATAATAATAATAATAATAATAATCGTTAGATATAATTATTTCTGTAGCGCTCTATACACGTAGCTACACCGTACACGTGCAAATCTTCCGGTTCTTTTTTTTCTGAATATTACGCAACGCTGTATTTTTAGATGGAACGTCGGTGATGACGACGATGATGATGATTATGTTGCTGATAAGTTTGGCGCCGAGGAAGCGACTTCGGCGGTTGAAAGGGTGAAAGACGAGACGGGATGAGGAGAAAGAGGAGGAGAGGAATTGATGCTGCTGCTGCAGCAGAGACGAGGAGAGGAAAGTTCTGATGATGCTAGCGGCTGATAAACCGGGTTTCTGACGCAGAACGAGCGAACCGATGACGATAGTAACACCCAAGAAACGAGGAGGAATTTGCAGGCGTGTACCCACCCACCCCTCTCTCCCCCACCCATCCATTCCAACATCCCCTCCACCTCCCTCCTTTCCACCTCCCTCCCTACCTCGATCCTCCCGGCAGACGGCTCTGTTTCAAGTGTACGTATCGACACAGTAGCGACAGCAAAGAAGGCCTTGCCAGCAAAGACCTCGTGTCTTCCAACTAGATATATGTATATATATGTATATGTATATATGTAATATGTATATATATATATACACTGAAATGGAATGCACGTTGTTTTACCAGCTACAGCCATGCGGTCTGTTCTCGGTAACCTGTCGTAAACAATGGCGGAATTTATATGCAACCGGTCGTCTTTCGCCTTCTCATCTTCCTGCTGCTGCTGCTGCTGCTGATGCTGCTGCTGCTGCTGCTGCTGCTGATGCTACTGATGCTGCTGCTGCTGCTGCTGATGCTGCTGATGCTGCTGCTTGTGGTGGCCGTACTCTTCCATTTGCCCTCATCATCTCTCTGCCTCTCCATCTTTTACGATGCCATTACAACGTAGCACGTAACGACCAGAAACACGGTTCGTTCGCTCGTCCACTGCAATACAAAGGACGTCCACCACCACCACAACCACCACCACAACATCAGCAGCAGCAGCAACGAGGGGATGGTGAAGGGGGAGAGAAGGGCCCCTCCTTCTTTGCTCATCACAGCTGTAATCACAGTAGCCTCGTTAGCATAGTTAGCTTCACTGTGGCTTTCAAGGTTTGAAGGTAGAGTATTGCAGCGGCAGCAGCAGTCGAAAGTCAAATCCCAAATGAAAATGACCGAGACTAAAGGTTGAGTATTAGAAATATTAAATCCAATAGGAAAACTGGAGAGGGAAAGAGGGGAAAGGGGAAAGGTCACAGAGGAAAGGGGAAAGTGGGCAAAAGGGGAAGGGTGGGCAACGTGGAACCGTCGTCGCGTCGGTCGAAAGGGTCCAAACTTAACGACTTCTCTTTCAATCGTATACAGCAGGAACGTCCTTTCAACGTCCAGACATGCGCAGTCGTTCGCAAGCAGATCGTCATTGCTGTCTGGCGCCGATAAGCCATGGAAGCAACAATCCAGCATTTACATTGTTGTCTTGTTATGTATACGCATACGTTGCGTACATGTATCTGTGTATGCATGTATCCATGTAACAGTCACATGGACTGTTCCTAAGTATACATGTATGTACGACATTGAATGTATATCATACATTTATAGTATGTAATGTATTTAGTGTACGTATGTATGTATGTATGTATGTATGTATGTATGTATGTATGTATGTATGTATGTATGTATGTATGTATGTATGTATGTATGTATGTATGTATGTATGTATGTATGTATGTATGTATGTATGTATGTATGTATGTATGTATGTATGCATGCATGCATGCATTTATGTACGTATGTATGTATGTATGTATGTATGTTTGTATGTATGTAGGCCATGTATGAACAGACTAGTTTTAAAGCATATACCGGCATCATTGGTTGGCAATTCGTCTCGTGATGCGATCGGTGTAACTATTTTAGTCTACTCTGATTTTCCTCAAGGAATCCTGGAATTTATCCCAGAAAATCCTCGGTTTTTTCCTAAGGAATCCTGAGGATTTGCCCAACGAAATGCTGGGATGCTTCAACTGAGCGATAATCCAAACTTTCACAGCCAATTAGCCATCCAGTAGCTATTAATAAAATTCAGTAGTAACCCCCCCCCCCCCCCAGTAGCATATATAGACCTTAGGGTGTCCCACCAAAACTTTTTCTTGAAATTCTTAGGTCTCACCAGTCAAAAAGTATCCTATGGAGATGATAATATTTGTGTAATTTTTTGGAATTTTTTTTAAAATAATTTTTAGGGGTCCCCCTAGGAGCCCCAAATTTTAAGTATAGGGTACAATGATATTCGTGTGCAAATATTTCAATATATGAGGCAACGTCATTCAAACCACATATATTTAAGTGCTTTTGCACAAAATATGATTTGTCCTACAATGTAATTGCTCAAAAATGTTATGCTGTATTGTTCTCAGACTGGTTTTTGCAGTTACTTTACTGAAATTTGACAAAATCGATATAATTATGCACTGACTTTCATATATTATTACAGTTTGGAATATTATCTAACCATTATTGACTACCATGATAACCCAACCAGTTATTAAGAAGATAGTTTACTTTGAGATGGCACATTGGTACACAGTACCACAGTACCAAATGTGAAATAGTCACACGTTTGGTCCAATCAGCAGTTCACTACATGTGAAGAAGTGACTCGAGTGAGTCATGGCTGGAATTTGGGAAGTCCTTTCGGTGTTTTTCAACAGCTTGCACAATAAGAACTGTTTTTCATTTGTTGCAGCATTAAATGTCTGTATAATTATGCGATTTCCCAGATGGCCAAGTAGCAGCTGGACTCTCTAGAAGCTGTCGTCAATGCCGGCAGTCTGGAAATAGCTTTAAGAGCTCTAGTAAAGTTTGGAAAAACTTTGACCAAGCGAGATCCGAGTTCGAGGTCATGTGGAGTATGAGATTTGCTTTCTTTAGAGGTGCTAAGAGATCGGAAAACAATGCAAGAGCTGCATGCTCTGAACTGAAGTACTAAGAATGGCATTGCATTGCTGCAGCAATACTGAGACCAGAATAATCGTATATTTATCGATAATATGACTAACAGGATGTTAAATGAAGCATCAGCTTCGGGCCGTTATATTAATCTATATATATAAAATTGAAACTTTCCAATAGTTTGTGTAAAGTGTTCTCGAAACGTACCGCACAGATTGTTTTGAAAATTTCACAAGACCTTCCATTCCTATCTGAGAGTGTCCATTTTTCTTTTTATCCGAAAAAACGCAATATTTTCCACAAAAAGTGAAGTTTGCATTCCGCTCGACCGCCATTTGCAAATTCAAAACCGATTTCAGAAACGCCTTGACAGTGACTGCGACCATGCAGACGAAACATGAATGAGGTCGCGTGCCGTGACGTCATAAGCGATTCGCATAATTATTTTGCGGCCTTCAACATTCTTGGTTGAGGGAGGGGAGGGGGAGGGGGAGGGTAGGGAGAGGAGGAGGGGAGGGGGAGGGGGAGGGGGAGAGGGAGATGGAGGGGGAGGGGAGGGGGAGGGGGAGGAGGGAGAGGAGGAAGGGGGAGGGGGAGGAGAAGGGGGAGGGGGAAGGAAGAAGGGGGAGGGAGAGGGGGAAGGGGAGGGGGAGGGGGAGGGGAGAGTCTTTTCTGCCACAGCAACGCGTGGCCGGGTACAGCTAGTACTCAATAAAAATGTGGTTACTGTTATATGGAAACGAGACTGTCATCTGTTTAACAGATAGTGATTTGCATGTATTAAAACGTTTTAACCATTTTTGCGGTATCAGTGTAAGCCTGCATCCAATCCTGGCGTACTGTCCGATCTGCAGCTGATGCTTCATTAAATTACATCCTGTTAGTCATATTATCGATAAATATACGATTATCCTGGTCTCAATATTGCTGCACTTAAAGCAATGCAATGCCATTCTTGGTACTTCAGTTCAGACCATGCAACTCTTGTATTGTTTTCCGATCTCTTAACACCTCTAAAGAAAGCAAATCTCACACTCCACATGACCCCGAACTCGGATCTCGCTTGGTCAAATTTTTTCCAAACTTTACTAGAGCTCTTAAAGCTATTTCCAGACTACCGGCATTGACGACAGCTTCTAGAGAGTCCTGCTGCTACTTGACCATCTGGGAAATCGCATAATTATTACAGACATTTAATGCTGCAACAAATGAAAAACAATTCTTATTGTGCAAGCTGTTGAAAAACACCGAAAGGACTTCCCAAATTCCAACCATGACTCACTTGAGTCACTTCTTCACATGTAGGCCTAGTGAACTACTGATTGGACCAAACGTGTGACTATTTCACATTTGGTACTGTGGTACTGTGTACCAATGTGCCATCTCAAAGCAAACTATGATCTTAATAACTGGTTGGGTTATCATAGTAGTCAATAATGGTTAGATAATATTCCAAACTATAATAATATATGAAAGTCGGTGCATATATCAATTTTGTCAAATTTCAGTAAAGTATACCTGCAAAAACCAGTCTGAGAACAATACAGCATACAATTTTTGAGCAATTACATTGTAGGACAAATCATATTTTGTGCAAAAGCACTTAAATATATGTGGTTTGAATGACGTTACCTCATATATTGAAATATTTGCACATGAATACCATTGTACTCTATACTTAAAATTTGGGGCTCCTAGGGGGACCCCTAAAAATTATTTTAAAAATCCCAAAAAATTACACAAATATTATCATCTCCATAGGATACTTTTTGACTGGTGAGACCTAAGAATTTCAAGAAAAATGTTTTGGTGGGACACCCTAATAGACCTATTATAATAGCGTGTCTGTCACAATGCTCCCTATATGCTACTTTGAAGTCGTTTGAAAAGTTACTAATCCCTTAGACTTGAAATCTAGTTTCTACTGCTTGAATTGACGCCAGTTTGTTAATTGACAGAAATTTCACATCTAGGGCCATAGGCGTACGGGAGATATCAGCAGTGGGGGTGGGCAAGATTTTACTTCTGCCCGAAAAATATATCTCGGGGTGGAAAATACTATTTTTTCCAGACAAAGAAGTTGAGGACCATTTTTTAGTCATCGGGTTGAAATCTCGTGAAAAATACTATTTCTAATTTTTAAACATTTTCCATGGTCTGCTTGTTCGAGAAACAGACTTGTCCGAAATTTCGCAGACAAAAAAAGTGGAGGACCTTTTATTTTAGTCATCGGGTTAAAATCTTGTGAAAAATGCTATTTCTAACTTTTTTACAACTTTATCCGGCGGGTCTGCCTTGCCCAAAAAAGCAAACTTGCCCCAATTTGGGGGGCATTTGTCCCTCTGGACCCCCGCCTCGTAGGCTACGCCTATGTCTAGGGCTTATCGATTCATGGATTGAATATTCTTCAGCTGTGTTACCAATGTGCTAAGTTGAGCTGTTACTCGAGCCAAAAATTTAAGGATGAAAGTCCATTGCTAATTCTGTGATTGTTGATTCTAATGAATTGTAAATGAGCGAAATGTCAATATATATATATATATATACATATATATATATATATATATAGAAGCCTATTAAGCTCAATATATATATATATATATATATAAGCCTATTAAGCTATATATAGAATATGCCCTATTAGAATTCGAAGTATCGCACAGGCCAACTGCGTATTGAAACACACCAAAAATTCCCAATAGTTCACTATGCACAATACATGATAATATGGACATAATGGGCTTGGTATATGGGTCTGGTATATATAGGTCATGGGCGCCCGCACAAAGGGGCAAGGGGGCACTTGCCCCTCCTGGAAAATTGAAACTTATTTTTCTAACTACTACTTTTGAGTTTTTAACAAATTTCTTCGCATTAAAACACTAATGCTACGAATGATACACACAGTGAAAGTCATAAATTTACGTTTAAAAATCTCTATAGAGATAAATATATATAGTGCTCTTCATGGACCTACTTTTTAACATCTACCTTTGGATTTTTAACACTTTTTCGCACTAGGAAATTCTTCATATTAAAAATAGTACACAAAATGAAGCAGAAATTTGCATTAAGAAACCTCTTTGAAAAAATTCCCGGGTTTTTAATTTCCAGCGCTGTATTTTTCATGCTCTTGTTACTGAAAAATTTAGCCGTGACCATCGTAAAAAATTTTGCCCCTTCTGCAAAAGTTTCTGCGGGCGCCCATGTATAGGTCTAATATACAGAGTGGGCAAAAAAGATACCCCCTACGTTTTTGCCAATATTTTGGCCAGAAGTAAGAATTGCGAAATGAAATTTTACAGTCTTAAAGGTAATTCAAATATACACATGATGGCCCGATTTCTTAAAAATATTTCAAACACAGCAAAAGTTACAACACTTTTAGTGAGGCCACCCACAGTTTTTGACGATTAAAAAACGAAACGCAATAAAAAAAATAGTTTTTGGCCAATATCATGGCCAGAAGTAAGAATTTAGAAATGAAATTTTACAGTCTTAAAGGCAATTCATATTTACACATGAAGGCCAGATTTCATCAAAATATTTCAAACAGAACAAATGTTATACCATGCACTTTTAGTGAGGCCGCCCACCGGTTTTTGACAATTCAAAAACGAAACCCAGCAAAATGTAGCAAAAGCACTATTTTCCTACTTCTGGCCACGATTTTGGCCAGAATAATGAAATTGGTTTTTTTTTTACTTTTTGTTGCGTTTTTGTTGAGTTTTTGCGTTAAGGGTGCGTTTTTGTCAAAAACTCTTACCTGCGTCTACGACCGTATTAACTGAATTGTTGCCCGGGAACTTATTGTCTGTATGCGAACAACGTTCTTAATAATAATAATGCTATTGGCTCATAATTATATCTTGTCTAATATTATGCACATCGATGTGTGGAAAGCAGTTGATTCGATTTAAAAAAATATCTGATTACGTGCTTGCTTAATTACGTACGTACCTGCTTACTTACCTATTATTTATCTTAATAGGTTATCGTGGTGAGGATCTGCCAACAGTTTCTCATGAAGACATGTATAGACACATTCGAGATAGCATTGCAATTGGCACTTGCGACTGAGAACAGCTTAGACATAATTGTCTGAGTCTGATATTAAACATGGGCTGTCGGTATACTTAAAAAATATTGTGACCTTTGAGTTTATCAGACACACGTGTCTATAAAAACTCTATATCCATTCGTCCTCTCATTCGTCCGTCTGTCTGTTTGTCCAGCTGTCTGTCCAGCTGTTAGACAGTTAGAGTGTCTAGACCATGATTCTCATGCTCAATGAGCTGTGTAATGTGTATGGGATGGTGGGTGGGTATAAGATTATTTATCCAAGAGCATCAGTGCCGAGTTAAGTGGTCTACCTCCTTCCAATTGTCCCACAGGCACTCCGCATTTCGTTCTGCTTATAGTGATAGGTCTACCCATGTGGAGTATTCTGGAGCTGCATGGACACGCATTTAATCTCTTAATTCTTACAACTGTTTACGTTATCTTCATATTTCTAGACTACACGGATTTCTAATTTTGCAAGCTGATCATAACCTTACTGTATACTTTCATCTGGCCTAATCCTATACGTAATATATAAACATAATATCAGCACATAATTATACATGTGCATCAATTGTACATGTACATTACCTAGTCTGTATGTAACTTTCTTCACTCCACCCTGTCTCTGGCAATTCCCAATTTCCAATTCTCTAACCAATGATTCTCGTCCCACGTCTATAGCAAACTTTCTCGACCAGTCATCTAACTCCCGTGTCGGCGGCACCCCTTATACAATCTACGCGTACCCATATCCGTCGAGCCTAACAAATCTTCCACCCTTACAAATACCCTTCTCGCATATACCAACCTTCTCGTGCAGTGCTGCTTCTTTGACACTTGCAAATGTCTTACTTCCCCTGGAGGTCTGGGAGTCAGGGTCAGAGTCAGTCGATTAGAACTTCTAACGTTGTCACGGCAACAAAGGTCATTATTCTCTGGCCTTTCTCGATAGACTCATAGACCATACGACTAGCACGACTAGGCTATTCATAATTCATGGCTTTCATTTAATTCCGTGTTGGCAAATTTCTATGAAGAACTTGTTGATTTCTGTTCGCTATAGATAGGTCAGAAGAAGTTCCTAATTGTTTTGAACTACTATACACTGCATGTTTGCACTTTGACAGAATGACAGTGCCATGCAGACTGCCAGTCCCAAGCTTGGATAAAGGGGAGGGCGACAACAAGGATCATTGTTATCACAGAGTGTCATTAAACCCAAAATATAGTGTATAATTATTCGTCTAGCTTGTATACATGTATAATACGTGTATTCGAAGTTCTTCTTACCTTGTCTGCCGACGATTTCCGCCACATGCTCCGAACTCGGAACCGCAACACACTCCGTCATGTTAGCGCTCTTCCTGACGACAATGCAGTCGCCGGCCCCGTCCCCCACCACCGACCCACACCCACCCCCTCCACCACCACCACCACCACAGCCCCCGTCGTCACCCGTGACTACGGCGGCGCTCATCGCTGCCTGGGCCTGAGCCGTGAGAAGGGCAGCAAAGGTGGAAGAAGGTTGGTTAGAGGAGGGACATCCGCCACCACAACCGATGGATGAAGTCGTCGTCGATGTCCTACAGTCATCCAAACGAACATTAGACCCAATGACAACGTGCATCCCATCCCCGCAGCCTCCGCCACCGACGCACCGCTCGTGGTCCGTCTCTTCTTCTGCCCCGCCACTGAGTAATCCGAGTCGAGAGGAGGAGCACACCCCGGTCCCCTGCCCCATCCTCGCCACCACCGCCGCCGCCGCCGTTACCGTCATCGGCCGCTGATCGTCCCTAAGTCCGCCGGCTCTGGCATAATCGTCCGTCAGCATATCAGCCGGCATCTCTCCCAACGTCGTCGTCGGAGTCGTTCCCCTTAACCGGGAACGGGATTTCAGAGGGTTTTGCCGCCGACGACGACGACGACGAACCAACGCTACCTCTCTCTCTCTTTCTCTGTTCGTCCGTTCGAGTCCTATGTATACGCGGGAAAGGCTTATTATAGATTGACCAAGGTCGACGATATCGCTCGTCGTTATATATACACACACGCCAACCCACCCTCCCTCTCTCCCGCCTACCACTCTTCCTCCTTTTCCTCTTCCTCCGCCTCTTCCTACACTCTCCTCTTTGGTGAGCAGCGCCTCCTAGCGGCGCGCGCGTGTTCCTAGCAGCGCGCGCTCGGTCGTGACGTCAGACGGAGCAGACGACTTTGTCGATTGGCTGAGATAAGGTCGGTGGGCGGGGCTAGGCGAGTACGACCAGCAGACACAGAGCTGCTTGCACTGTGTGTAGCAGGGACCACGATGTAGAAACTTGTTGGCGAAGAAGAAGAAGAGGTGACACGTGTTCCGTCGAATGATTACGATCGAAAATGATTCGGGAGACATCGTTGACTGGTTTTCACTTGACTTTTTCGGCACACGGTCCCAAGTGACGTTGAGAGCGCCGTCTAAGGGCGCCCTTGTGAAGGGCACCTCCTTCGTTCTCAGTTAAACAGATCATAAGGCGCCAAACACCGTTAAACGTCCTCTTATAAGAGTACCCATCCAACACCATGCACGCTCGTCTGCTGTATTTCGAGGTACACTGAAGACGGGGCGGATCCAGGGGAGGCCAATATGGCCATAGCCCTTCCCATTCCAAAAGTGCATAGGACGTGCCCCCTCCCATTTGGTTTCAACAAGCTTTTAAATGAATGCAGCGGAATAAAACGAGAGAGAAAGTAGCAATACGACTATAGATGTAGAGAGGTCATAGTATATTTCGAAGAGATTACGACCTGCAGATGACTAAAAGAAGGTAATCAGTTTTGTCAGGGAAAATTGGTATATTTTCTAAACATTTCGACCAATCAGAATCATCAGATTTTTTCTGACAAAGATGACCGAAAAATTTTGCCCCCCCCCCCTTCGAAAATGTCTGTATCCGCCTCTGACTGAAGACAAATCTATTCAATTTCTAAAATGCGTAATTCGCATCTAATCTAACCCTATTCATTTTCAACACTCTCCCTGAAAATTTCACCTTGACTGTCAACATCATCAGCATACCAAACAGACCAAGCGTTCTGACCTCAACAGTGCTATTTTAAGCACCACGGGCTATTTTCTATTATTAGGCCTATTTCGTATTGCAACGAGTTCAGTAGTCGGTTCTACACGTACGCGAGGGCTTGCCCTGCAGGGATACACTGCGAGATATTTGACCATCGTTTGCAAGCAAGCAAACAAGTTATAATGCCCTAGAAGTATTTATAATACAGAGGATTGAAAACTTCTAATAAACTAATGTTGACAGTAAGTAAGGCGTAAGAGTAATGTTGACGATTAACTTGTTGGCACACAACTCTGGCTAAGATGAAAGTATTACAGGCTCTTTATGTAGCAAATGTGCTACAGTTTATCAATGCATCAATGCATCAATGCGCAAACATCATGAAGAATAATAACATTCAGGTAATAGCAACTGCCTTCCATGTTAGGAATCAACATGGAGACACTGCAGGTTGTTAAGAATAACGGCTGACTAACGACTAACGACTAGCCTATATAACACTTTGGTCGTTTGGTCAATGTAGACGACTTGCGCGAAACGTGGAACACAACCGAGTCTTCGAAAGTTATGCGATCTCCGTCTGAGCTAACCATTCAGCAGACGATTCGTATTCAACTCCAGATCGGGTCGTTGTGAGCTGTGACATCAGCAGCGCTCCTACCGAGTCATTTCGATATATTATAGGTGATTTATCACTCCACTCGGATTATTATGAAACTGTGAGATGTGTGTGTGTGTGTGTGTGTGTGTGTGTGTGTAGATGTATCTGTGTTTCCTTGCATTCTTCTTCCTCCTTTTCATCTGTATCTTTCTCTCCTCCTCCTCCTCCTCGTCCTCCTCCTTCTCCTCCCTCATCTGCCTCCTTCTCTTCTTCTTCTTCTTCCTCCTCCTCCTCCTCCTCTTCTTCTACTTCCTCCTCCTCCTCCTTCTCTTCTTCTTCTTCTTCTTCCTCCTCCTCCTCCTCCTCCTCCTCCTCATCCTCCTCCTCTTCTTCTTCTTCCTCCTCCTCCTCCTCCTCATCCTCCTCCTCCTCTTCTTCTTCGACTTCCTCCTCCTCCTCCTCCTCCTCCTCTTCCTCCTACTCTTCTTCTTCTTAATCTTTTTAAGTATATCTTCTTTGCCTTGCGTTCCTCATATTCTTGATCTTCATTTTTCTTTGCGTTCTTTTTCTTTACATTCTTCTTCGCATACTAATATTCTTCTTCGCAATCGTTTTTTCCATCAAATTCTTCTTCTGCATCTTATATTGCTTTGCTTCTTCGTCCTCTTCTTCGTCCTCTTCTTCGTCCTCTTCTTCGTCCTCTTCTTCGTCCTCTTCTTCGTTTTCTTCTTCGTCCTCTTCTTCGTCCTCTTCTTCGTCCTCTTCTTCGTCCTCTTCTTCGTCCTCTTCTTCGTCCTATTCTTCGTCCTCTTCTTCGTCCTCTTCTTCGTCCTCTTCTTCGTCCTCTTCTTCGTCCTCTTCTTCGTCCTATTCTTCGTCCTCTTCTTCGTCCTCTTCTTCGTCCTCTTCTTCGTCCTCTTCTTCATGTCTCCTTAGATAGGTAGTTATAAGCTATCTAAACACTTTCATTCATTCATTCAATCATTCAGGGACACCCTTCAGTTGCCCCTTCTCTCAGATAACTATATACTCAAATACAGGAGAAAACTAGTCTTGTAGGCTAAGTGCTTGTTGAAAGTGACTTCATTCGCGTTTCGTGCACACACAGTTCTAAAGTGAGTCTATTCCAGAGTATATATAATATGCAGACTGACGGCCTATATAGCAATTAAAATTGCTGGTAGTGAAGGGGATATTGAAAGACGTTTTATAAAACCTTCTTCTTCTTCTTGGGACTGGCAAGGCCTGGCACGCACTAAGGTACATAATGCAAGGGCGCAGGTTTTGGAATATCCAAGCTTCGGAAGAAATTTGAAAACATTAGCGGGCCCTTACGTTACCGTGATTCGCCCGAGGATGATTCCGACCTTGACTTCGACCTTGACTCTTCTTCCGTGTTCATCTTCCAGCAATCCCATCCTCCTCCTCTTTATTTTCCCACTCCACCATCGATCCCTGTCCAATGTGTCCATGTACCTCTCCCCTTCTCCCAACTCATCCTCCTCCTTCTCCTCCTCCTTCTCCACCTTCTCCTCCTCCTACTTCTCCTCCTCCTTCTCCACCTTCTCCTTCTCCTACAGACACGTCTCGTTCCTGTGACTCCCTCTGGCGAAAAACTGTCGAAGCGGTAACCGGCGAATGTGCGCATCGCAGCCAAACATTCGACGACCGCACGATGATAAATTATGACAGATGACGTCGTGTGCCCATTCCAACAACTTCTCTTTCCAACTTCTTCGTCTTTCCCAACCATCCTCGATCTTTAATTCCGTCGTCCCGCTCTCCCGCCCTCCTGCCTCCCCTTCTCAGCCGACCGACGGCGGACCGTCCGACCGACGGACCGACGAACCGACCTGCCTCCAAGGCCCTCTCTTCTCTGACTAGGCGGACGGACGACTGCATGAGGCAGACAGCGGCGGCTGTGACGGCGGCATCGGCGGCTGACCCGGCATCTATCTGTCTCGCCTAGTGCCGTTGGAATCACTGATCCATGGCTCCGATAAGGCCGAACGACGCTCGCAATTGCCCTGATTAAATCAACGTGATCGACGTAGCGGACTCTTGCACGCAGCCAAACGGACAACTGCACCGCGTGCGGTATCTTTCTACACCGTGGCAGCAGTACCACCACCAGCAGCAGATATGTAATTCGATAGGTTCGACGGTGGTTGGCAGATACGATTGTCCGTATTGTTTGTTTTGCTGCTTGTCTTTATAATTTAGTAGGCCTAATTTAGTAACATATGACCTCGTGGGGCGGCGGAATAAGTGGCAGTAGAAGGACTGTCCATTGCGCAACCCAGTTCTCTACTCTGTGGCTCCATCGCTAAATCCGTTTTAAAGGACGCCGGAGTGTTCTGTATGTATTGCAATGTAGGCTAAACTGCAGAAAGTAAAAACCGTCGAAATTTCTCTGCGCCACACATCGCATAGACCGGAAAATTATTATTATTCACAGGGGTCATCTCAAATGAAGTCCACATTAGTAAGATTGTTTAGTTCGTTTCGA
>CAMAOG010000164.1:0-46232 GCA_945859605.1 Lumbricus rubellus | reverse complement strand
GGCTTAAAAAAAATTTAAAAAAAATAATAATAATAATAATAATAATAATAATAATAATAGAAATAATAATAATAAACACAAAAACAGCTCCAAGCATAATTTCTGTAAATCCCGAGGAATCCTAGGTACCTCTGGTAAAAAAAATAAAAAAATAAAAAAAAATAATAATAATAATAATAAAAATAATAATAGTAATAACAGTGATGAAGGCATAACCTTTCTTGTATCTTTGGGTCAGAACCTCACCGCCATGTCTGGTGATGCTCGCGAGACGTCCTACTTATTTCAGCGTTTTTCTCTCACAATCCAGCGATTTAATGCGGTGGCATTCCGCGGCTCTTTTCCCGCTCTGGATATCAACGACGACTAGGTGCCGTTCCAGATGTTTTTATTTTAATGATTAGGGTGTAAGTCCCTGAGGGATCATACATGTAATATTTTATTATGTACATCGGGGCAGCAAAAAATAATAATAATAAGTAACTTTGCCGCTCTCCATCATTATGCCTGTTTTTCTCTTTTGCTGTGTAGTGGGCGTACGGTGTACTCGTCTGGGAGCTGATGACTCGTGGTAAACGTCCATACAACGATGTTGACAACCTGGACCTGAAGCGTTTTCTGATGGAGGGACGCAGACTGGAGAAGCCACCAGTTGCTCCAGACTTCATGTGAGCAGCGAATACAGAGGCATACTTGCTTATAGATATATTAACTTGTGCTTCATAAACTTTATAAACTTTCGTGCAATAAGTGGCGGGGCTCAAATGGATGGACAGAGGGAAGCGTTCAGAGGTGACATACATGGTTATAAATACAGCTTCTCTGTCTCTATCTATGTCTCTCTCTCTCTCTCTCTGTCTCTCTCTGTCTCTCTGTCTCTCGCTGTCTCTCTCTCTCTCTGTCTCTGTCTCTGTTTCTCTCTGTCTCTGTCTCTGTCTCTGTCTATGTCTGTCTGTCTGTCTGTCTGTCTGTCTGTCTGTCTGTCTGTCTGTCTGTCTGTCTGTCTGTCTGTCTGTCTGTCTGTCTGTCTGTCTCTCTTTCTCTCTCTCTCTCTCTCTCGGTACAATATTTCAGTAAAAATGATAAATTAATCATCATCGTTTAATTTCAAGCTGGTACAAAGCGGACCTATTACAATTCATATATTATAGTGTAACCCTATAATATGACAGATGATCACAAGTTGCTAGAGGGGTTAATTTAACTGTCGGCAGCCAACAGGGCGCTCATCACCACCAACACCATCTGCCGATTTAAGGTTGAGCGGGGACCTTTAGGGGTTTGGGAAGGTGGTGTGAAAGAGGTACTGCATCCGTGCGCTCTTCGTGCCAGAGTGCTAACCATTACCCTAAACCCTTGTATTCCTCATCCGAAGATATACATAATGGCTGTTGAATAACAAAAACGTGGTCTTGCTTCTTTCATTCATTCGTTTCGAGAATTTATATAGCGCCCATTCAAGAAGTCCATTCAGAGGCGTTCCCCAGTCCAACCACGGTGATCCCAAAAAGTTTTAAGGAGCCTGTAAGGCACTGACGATGTTTGCTCTATAGGCAGGGTGAGAATTGAGGGGTTTCAATCCAACTCCATTCTTTCTTAGAGCCCCATAGTAACGCCTGCATTCACACCCCAAATCCACGTGGAGCACGTAGGTGGGCCTTGTTTATTTTTTTCGCAATTCTCATACTGCCCCTTGGTAACAGGCGCATCCCTTTTAACACTGATCAACATAAACGATTATTTTTTAAACATTTTTACCCCCGGCGTTTTTGTGCTGAGTAGTCGTTCTGAGAGACGCTATAAAAATGCATAAATACAATTATACAATGAAATAAACAACGTTTCGTCTGATTGCCTTCATTCATTCATTCGTTCAAGTAGTTATATAGCACCTCTTCAAAGAAACTACTCAGAGGCTATCAGATAAGGTAATTCCCATGCTGACCCTATGTAACAGGCGCATCTCTTGTGCGTTTTATGTGATTGCTTTCGTCTATCAGATACGACCTGATGCTGAGATGCTGGCTTCATGATCGAAAGGATCGACCGAGATTCAAAGACATCGTAGTGGAACTGAAGGAGATCCTGACGGCTGCTGAGGAGAATAGCACACCAACACACGCACCTGCAGGGGAGATGAACGTAGCGTTTGATAATTATAATGAAAGAGTTTCCTATCTCCAGCTGTCAGAAAACCAGCGGCAGAACTTCGATGGCATCCTGCAAATACCAACAGAGGCACAGTTGCGGCGCCAGACACTTTTTGCAGCCAGGGCATAGCCAGGGAGGTCACACAAGTAACCAGGGCAGAGGTAGAGTCGCGTGCTTGGTAGTACGGGCTTACGCAAGCTTATAAATTTTCGCTACCGTCAGGGCCGGATTAAGGCATGCTCAACATGTTCGGCCAAACAGGGACCTCCACACTTTAGGGGCCCGACACGTGCAATTTGTTTTAGAGGAAACAATTGCTATATTTTGTCGAAATTTCGACCAAACGACTGAAAAATGTCATAAATTTTTTTGGCCGAAGATCTTCCAACAAATTTTCCAAACAGGGCCCACACATTTCTTAATCCGACCCCGGCTACCGTGCTCGTTATAAAGTGATGGCACAGCTGTGTTTTTCCACTAGATCTGGATTGTTTGGCTTTTGTCTGTGTTTCTGGGTGTTTTTTTTTTGGGGGGGGAGGCAAATTCCGGGTTTATTTTAGTTACTGGACCATTGTATTAACAACGAATGAATATTCTGCATGTCAAGGCCGTAGCTAGGGGGTGTTTTGGGTGTTTGAACACCGCCGAAATGAAAAGTGTAATAAAATAACGCATTTACTAGTACATGATGTAAAAACCATGAAATAAAACTATGAAAACATCCCCGAAATCCCGAAATGAAAGGAACGATTTCGAGCGTATGACTAAAAAAAGGTCATCAACTTTTTTGGACCGAGGAAAAATTTTTGGCGCCTGAAGAAACACCACTCCTGATTCAACAAAGACCACACTGGTTTTTCCAATTCGAGACACACCGACCAAAACCATGATGCCAGAACTGAAGGGTTCTGTTCAGGCGGCCGATTCCTGGCTTATGCGCTGTCGTATACAATCGGCATGAATCTTTCTAAAACTCGATTTAGGCCTACTCCAGATTTTATTTGGAAATTCAGTCATCATTCGCCTAGCTCCCCATTCTTTTTCAATTAGCAAATATTTAACGAGAATACGATCTATTATTATTTTTGTCATTTTATAAACACTGCATAAAATTACATAAATTATAAATATGGCGACCGGAAATTAACGCAATATTGACTTCACACGTTGAGTTATTGAGTAAGCTTAGAGATAATTTTGCAATTTAAAAATCGCCAAAAAACATGACACTATAACAGAAAAGATTTAAAGATTTAATGCGCCACCCTGCATATTACAGAGAATTAACTGCATTCAATTTAAACTTCAAATTAACAACTTAATGAAATCATTGTATGTATATATATGTATGTATATATACACCGTGGTTCAAAAAAGTAAGCCAAATTGTTTTGCATATATCTCTAACACCTGATGACATATCAAGCTAAAATTTTCCAAATATTTAGAGAAGTGGACCAAGAATATGATTCCAAAATTTCATGAAATTAAGTTGAACGGATAAAAAGATATGAATATTTAAGCTTCATACAACGAAATTGCAGTTTACAAGCAATTTTCTGTCAGATTCGATAAATTGTTTCCTTATTATCTCCAATGCCTGATGATTAATCATTCTAAATTTTTCCAGATATGTAGAGAATTGAATTAACAATATAACCCCAACAGTATGGTGTGATAATTTAATTAAATAAGATGCTCAAAAAGTCAAAATGTCCTCCTCCTGCTTGCACGCAAGCCTGGAGGCGCTGGCGCCATTGCAATGGCAACAGCAACGTCGATTATCCTCTGGTCCAGGCCATCCCACACTTCCAACAAGCGTTGCTTCAGATCGTTTATATCATGGATTGTTGTCTGGTAGGCTCGGTCTTGCATCACGTTCCACATTTTTATAGTCGACAGGATTCGAGTCTGGGCTGTTCGGAGGTCATAATGTGGGAGAAATTAAGCCTGGCGTCTCTCTTGTCAGCATTTCGATGGTTTCTTTGGTTCTGTGGGTTGGCGCTGTTCTGTTGACAAACAAAGCTGTCTTCTGGGACTAGATTTCTGATTACAGATAGAAGATGTCGTGACAACAGAACATCGCGATAATAGGCTCTATTAAGTTTTACTTCAGGATCAATGAAGACTAAATGGGAACGGCCAAGCGTCGAAACCGCAACGGACGCCATAACAGACTTGCTGAAAACTGAAATTTCGGGTGATGAAGTTGAAATATCCATATATTTTTATCCCTTAAAATTTATGACATGATATTTTGGAATCCTATTCTTGGTTCAATTTCCTGGATATTGGTACAAGGTTTTTATGATTACTCATCAGACATCAGAGATGCAAGAAAAACAGTTTGGCTCACTTTTTTTTATTGAATCTGACAGAAAAATTGCTTGTTAACTGAAATTTCGGTATATGAAGTTTAAATATTCATATTTTTTATCCGTTCAACTTTATCTCATGAAATTTTGGAATCATATTCCTGATCCACTTGTCTGAATATTTAGAAAATTTTAGCTTGATATGTCATCAGGTATTAGAGATATGCGCAAAACAATTTGGCTTACTTTTTTTGAACCACGGTGTATATGTATATATATAACATAGGCTATAATATTGTAGGTTGTAGGGCCTACCTGGATTTTTAATACTTCAATTACGTCAATTCGTGTATAGGCCTGCATAATTTTTTCTCATGAAGCCTTACGAGAGTTCATGCAGTTCGGCCGGGACTTCTTTCAATGTGTTTCTCTCGAAGAGGCGCTATATAAATTCGCCGTTGATAATTACGAATTACACTGTGCTCAGATATTTTTATAGATATACTAGGAAACTGTACAGAGCATGACGATGAAAGACTCGGTCAATCCACAAACTTTACGTCTAATAAAATTAATTATAATTTGCTCATGCAATGATGAAACTGTGTAATTTATATTGTCACGGTTGATCTGATTAAACGTGGTTTATTGAAAAACATGACAGGCCTACTCTGATTATAATATTGTTTCCATCGGACTGTTGTCCCTCGTCATAGCCGAGCAGGATTGGAATAAGCGTTAGCGTTGGCTTGTTACAGTTTAACGACATTGCCACGACAAAGATGATTATTGATTAGTTTCACCCTCCTTCTTTATCCAGGCGTGGGACTGGCACTGGCAGAGTACAATCCGTGGTGGAGTGTGAGCGTAAATCTCCCGGCTTCAATTGATGTGACGCGTTCAGGCCGCCCACCCAGTAAGCGTGTCATTCACTGACTAGGCCTATTAAGTGACCTCAAGATAAATCAAATTCATACACAATAGCAGCGGATCCACAGTACTTTACCGCTTGGCCAAAATTCTCAAAGACGGTTTATTTGCTAAGATGTCAAAATACAAATCCACGGTAAAATCCACGCTGTCAGTTTACATGGTCCTATGAAAACTTTCAATAAACTTACAGACTATCGGGTAGGCTACGTGGCATTTTGGCATCTGATGTCAAAATGCCAAGTGGACGGCCAGTACTATTGCAATGAGGCGACACGACTAAAGGCATGTCATTGAGGAAAGCAGCGGTGAACAGGTAAATATGCCAGATGCCAATTAGCTAATTGGAATTGTGCGAGTATGGCGCAGGAAATTTATCAATGACTCGAACGGTAAGTCGGCGGATTATAAATGGATCTGTCGATTGTTGACCAGATCCAGTTGTTTTAAGTTAGGCTGACGAAAAGGTTGTGATTTGAAGAAACAGTTTGCGAATAGTTATATTTGAACATACTTAATTTTACGTTTTTACTTAGAATTGAACGAGGAATAGATTATTATAGGCCTACGCTACAATAGCGAACATTAGCCTACGTTAAATAAGTTCATAGACAATAATAGGCTTAGAGTCGTTAATAGTTATAATTTAACTTACTTAATCTTACTTAATTACTTAGAATAGACTGAAAAATACTACAATACCTGAGGATAAGAAAACGTTACGTTAAACAACTTCATAGACATCAGGTTACACGCGATCATCGAACAATTGAGAAAACTAGAACTACTTAATTTTATTTAATTACTTAGAATAGACTGAAAAATAGTACAATACGCCAGCATAAGGAAAGGTTACGTTAAATAAGTTCATAGACATCAGGTTACACACGCTCAACTACCGATTGAGAACCTAGAACAGGACCGTTGAGAATGAAGACGGCTTTGAAAACGAAAAACGCCAAGCCTTCCACAGAAAGAGCAAGACCGAAGCGAGCGAAAAAAGCTACAACATCGACGTCAAGAATGAAAAGACCTCAGCATTCAGAATGGAAGAACTTGGTTATGAACGCCTTGAAATCACGACCAGCAACTGGAATGATGCTGAAAGAAATCTACGACTACGTTGAAAAGAATTCGTCTGCAACGACCACATGTCCTAAGACTTCATGGAAGGCGAACGTCCGGTTCCTCCTTTCCTACAACAGCTTCTTCGTACGCAGTCCAGTCAGGAAAGGGTTTTGGATCTTCGACGAAGCGCTGCACAGAAATCAAGCGGAAGAGAAGAGGCGCAAAGCATTGGATAGAGCGAGGACGAAAGAAGAAAAGAGAAAACCAACGAATTCTTCTAACAGTCTCACTGACTCCAATGGAAGTGCTATGCAGCCAAAACAAATACAACAGTATCCAGCGCTTGCTTCCGCCGTGGACATCGCAAAGCCGGTCTTCAAGTCAGGTAACACATCTCCTTTTGGAATTTATGCAGCGCAATCTCAAGAAACAACAACTCCTCGCAACTCATGGTCTTATTTCGACCAAGGTAACCTTCCCACTTCATGGTCTTCGTCGTATGTCTCAAGATATCCTCATTGCTCCTATCTTGTTCCTCCTTCAACTCCTGCTTCAGCTCAGAGCTACTTCAATTCATTTGGTGGAGCCGCTTCACAGCCAGAAACCTCGACAAATCGACACAGCTATCCATGCTTCTCGGAACGGACCTTCCACAACAATTTTCCGTCTCACTCAACACTCACGGACTGCTCCAACACAGTTCCTAATCGCATCGTCGTATCATCCACAGCGTACACTAACCTCACTCGAAACACAGCCTCATGTCCATACGAGGATCTGCAGTCCACGGACCAAGCGAACTACCGCTACAACTTCCCCTCCTGCGAATATGCTCAACGTCCTATCAACAATTTCAACTCAGTTCCGTCCAACATCTCGCAATCGTCAAACTTCATCTCGAATTCGAACGGAAACTACGCTCAATCGTCACTGAACTTTGGAATGCTGCAACAGGAAAATTCGTACAACATTTACAAGAGCAAACTTCAAGATACGACGAATTGTCAGTGGAATCTACAATCCGTGAGTAACCTCGATTTCATTCCTTATGGCAGTTCTTATTCGACGAACACTTATTTTGATTATGCTCAACGATGATGAGGGACTACAGTCTCACAGAAACATTCATAATCTACGAACCATATCGATCTACATGCTTTGTGAATATGTACAGAATATTTCAACGTCCACCAGTACTACCCTTTCAGTCGCCTCATTCAACGCAACTCTCGCATGGTACAGTCGATCCAGAGTGCCATGCAATTTCACAGACTACCAATGACTGTGTTGGAGACAACGAGACGGCAGACAACAGGCTTCGATGAAAGTAACTGTTTTGAAAATGATTTAATGCTATGTTATTGGTGAAACTGAATGCGATGAGACTGTGTTAATGAGATGCTATTGCTGTTGCTGACTGGGGTAGGACTGGTGCTATTGATGCAGCTGAATGCGGTGAGACTGTGTTAAGAAGATGCTATTGATGTGACTGACTGTTGTAAGACTGATGTTATTGATGCAGCTGAATGTGATGAGAATGAGTTAAGAGGATGCTATTGCTGTTGCTGACTGTTGATGCTATTGATGCTATTGATGCAGCTGAATGGGTTGAGACTGTGTTAAGAAAATGTTATTGCTGTTGCTGAATGCGGTGAGTCTGTCAGGAAGGTGTTATTCAAAGTGTGTGACTGTTGTGGGACTGATGCTATTGATGCAGGTGAATGTGATGAGACTGTGTTAAGAAGATGCTTTTGCTGTGGCTAACTGTTGTGTGAATGATGCTATTGATGATATTGAGGCAGCTGAATGGGTTGAGACTGTGTTAAGGAGATGCTATTGCTGTGGCTGAATGCTGTAAGACTGATGCTATTGATATAGCTGAATGTGTTGAGATTGAGTTAAGATGATGTTATTGCTGTTGCTGACTTTTGTGGGACTGATGCTATTGATGCAGCTGAATGGGTTGAGACTGAGTTAAGGAGATGCTATTGCTGTTGCTGACTGTTGTGAGACTGATGCTATTGATACAGCTGAATGTGGTGAGACTGAGTTAAGGAGATGTTATTGCTGTCAATGACTGTTGTAAGACTGATGCTATTGATACAGCTGAATGGGTTGAGACTGTGTTAAGGAAATGCTATTGCTGTTGCTGACTTTTGTGAGGCTGATGTTGTTGATGCAGCTGAATGTTGTGAGATTGAGGTAAGAAGATGTTATTGCTGTTGCTGACTGTTGGGAGGCTGATGCTATTGATGCAGCTGAATGTTGTGAGATTGAGTTAAGAAGATGCTATTGCTGTTGCTGACTGTTGGGAGGCTGATGCTATTGATGCAGCTGAATGTTGTGAGATTGAGTTAAGAAGATGCTATTGCTGTTGCTGACCATTGTTAGACTGATGCTATTGATGCAGCTGAATGGGTTGAGACTGTGTTATGAAGATGTTATTGCTGTGGCTGAATGTTGTAAGACTGATGCTATTGATGCAGCTGAATGGGTTGAGACTGTGTTATGAAGATGTTATTGCTGTGGCTGAATGTTGTAAGACTGATGCTAGTGATGCAGCTGAATGTTGTGAGATTGAGTTAAGGAGATGTTATTGCTGTTGCTGACTGTTGTGACGCTATTGATGCAGCTGAATGGGTTGAGACTGTGTTAAGGAGATGTTATTGCTGTGTCTGACTGTTGTGAGACTGATGCTATTGATACAGCTGAATGGGTTGAGACTGTGTTAAGGAGATGTTATTGCTATGGCTGAGTTGACTGTTGTGAGACTGATGCTATTGATACAGCTGAATGGGTTGAGACTGTGTTAAGGAGATGTTATTGCTATGGCTGAGTTGACTGTTGTGAGACTGATGATATTGATACAGCTGAATGGGTTGAGACTGTGTTAAGGAGATGTTATTGCTATGGCTGAGTTGACTGTTGTGAGACTGATGCTATTGATACAGCTGAATGGGTTGAGACTGTGTTAAGGAGATGTTATTGCTATGGCTGAGTTGACTGTTGTGAGACTGATGATATTGATACAGCTGAATGGGTTGAGACTGTGTTAAGGAGATGTTATTGCTATGGCTGAGTTGACTGTTGTGAGACTGATGCTATTGATACAGCTGAATGGGTTGAGACTGTGTTAAGGAGATGTTATTGCTATGGCTGAGTTGACTGTTGTGAGACTGATGATATTGATACAGCTGAATGGGTTGAGACTGTGTTAAGGAGATGTTATTGCTATGGCTGAGTTGACTGTTGTGAGACTGATGCTATTGATACAGCTGAATGGGTTGAGACTGTGTTAAGGAGATGTTATTGCTATGGCTGAGTTGACTGTTGTGAGACTGATGCTATTGATACAGCTGAATGGGTTGAGACTGTGTTAAGGAGATGTTATTGCTATGGCTGAGTTGACTGTTGTGAGACTGATGATATTGATACGGCTGAATGCGGTGAGGCTGTAGCCATAGTTGTTGAAAACGTTTTTCTTTTTTATTCTCTTTCAAAAACGTGGTTTTTTCGTTTTTTATTTTTCGCATCGTTTTTTTCCGTTTTTACTTTTTTATGTAGTCTAACTTTATTTATTCTTTACTGTTTTATATTAGTTTCCTTAATTTTAAATTTTTTCTGATATTTCTTACACATTCAGTCTAATCTCAAGGATTCAGCTAACTGATGTCATTATTTAATTGTTTAACGTGATCATTTGAGAGATGATGACGTTAAACAATTAAATAGCGAGATCAGGCCTACATGTAGTACGCCCCTATTAGAAATGAAATTCATAAGAAATAATTATTTTGATCCAAATTTCCTAGGCCTATATAAGTAACAATTTTAAGTAGCCTACACGTTTATATAATTTAATTAGTACACATCCATAGCCGTTACATCTGATTAGATTTTGATTGGGTTATGTCGATCAGCATGAATTTATGCAGACTAAAAATATGTTCATAATTTAAATTTGAAAAGATTTCAATGCCTTTGGTTTTTCTCAATTTCTTATTAAGGCAATTAAAAGAAAAAAACTGTTGTCGATTAATGTCACTTATAATGAATTTTGATCTGCTAATAAAATTTCAGTATTTGGCGATTATGATAAGAAAATCACTTTCCGTTTCCTCTTTTTGTGGTTTTTCGGTTTTTCATTTGTTCGAGTAAAACGGCATTTTTCAGATTTTTTCCGTTTCCATCGAGTTTTTTTTACATCTATGGCTGTAGCTCACTGTTGTGAGACCTGTGTATATGATGCAACTGAATGCGTTGAAACTGTTTTACGAAGATGTTATTGCTATGACTGTTGTGAGACTGATGTTATTGGTGCAGCTGAATGTGGTGAGACTGAATTAAGAAGATTGTTATTGCCGATGCTGACTGTTGTGAAACTGAATTAATGCGATGTTTTTGGTGTTACGAAATGTGGTGAAGCTGCCTGATGCAATAATTTTTTATAATAATATTCTGAAGCTCACGTTGATGAGATGGCTTAAGACGATGCCATTGGAGTAGATGAATGTTGAGATTGGATTAATAGGATGTTATGTTTTGTTGACTTTTAATCTGCTGCTATACCGTTTCGTTTGTTTAACTGACTTTGTGAAACTGACTTTGAGCAATGTTTTTTGATTTTGTTGACCATTGTGTTATAGATTTTAACTGTAACGTTAGCTTTGCTGACTTGTGTGATAATGACTTGATGCAATGCTATTGATTTACTGTTTTGTGGCTGTTCTATAATTGACTTTAACCTGTTAAATCGTATTAGGTTACTCTCATAGCAATCAAGTGCACTAATATTTTGTACTGAGTCATTTTCAATGCATTTAGGTCGCAAACCTTTGCGCTATGTTAAGTCATTAAAAAGTTTGTTTCTCCGCTAATGTTGCAGCGAAACTTTTTAAATGACTTAGTATGGCACATTTGGTGTAGCTCTGAATGTCTTGATAGTGACTCAGTAGGAATGATGTTCGTGTTGCTGAATGTATTGAAACCGACTTAGCACGATATAATGAGTTTAGCCGATACTGTTTTGAAACTATGTTTGTACGGTGATAATGGTGCTGCGACGGGTTTGAGGACTGTTCATCAAAGGACGATTTATCAATAGACTGTTCATTAAGATACGAGCATAGACATAGGTACATACTTACATGCATATTTACATACATACAAACATGTGTATGTATGTGCGCATGTACGTATGTATGTATGTATGTATGTATGTATGTATGTATGTATGTATGTATGTATGTATGTATGTGCGAATGTATGTATGTTTGTATGTATGTATGTATGTATGTATGTATGTATGTATGTATGTATGTATGTATGTATGTATGTATGTATGTATGTATGTATGTATGTATGTATGTATGTGCGAATGCATGTATGTGCGTATTTTATTTATTTATTTATCGCATTTCCTATTCTGCCCCTTCAAGCTCACTACTCAGAAACGCTCCCGGCTACAGCGCGAACATTGCATCGGAGTTTCACATCGAGTCACACGAGTAATTGCCGTGAAGGACTTGCTCAAGGTCCCAACGAGGCGACTTGAGGTGGATTCGAACCTGGAACCCTCCGGTCCCCAGGCACCGAACCCACCACTACACCACCGTACCCCACATGTTTGTATGTGTGTATGTGTATGTATATATGTATGTATGTTTGTATATTATTGTTCCACGCTCACGGACTGCAATCAGGCAGCGCCGTGCTTTCTTTCTGGCTGGCCCTGCGACCTGGAATGAGCTCCCTGTTATCCTTCGTCAAATACCTATTGGCCTTTCTACTTCTACTTCATTTCTTTCTCTTCCCGAGACTGTGTTATCCGACCGGGGTTGGACTGGGAGCGCTCCTGAGTAGTAACCTTGAAGGAGCGCTATATCAAATTTTCAGTAATTAAATAAATAACTAAATAAATAATGTATGTATGTATGTATGTATGTATGTATGTATGTATGTATGTATGTATGTATGTATGTATGTATGTATGTATGTTTGTATGTATGTATTTATGTATGTATGTATGTATGTATGTATGTATGTATGTATGTATGTGTGTGTGTGTTTGCGTGCATGTTTGCATTTGTGTGCATGTGCGCACGTTCAGCTCTTGATGAAAAGTCTGTTACATGAATGATCGACCTCTGATGAACGGTGCTTTGATGAATCGTCCTTTTATGAACTGTCCTAGAACCTTATAGACGATTGTGAATTTTGTCTTTTGTACCGAATTGTTTTAATTTTAATTGATTTGATGCTAATGTTAACGCGGTCTTTGTATCATGATAGTGGACCTATTAGAAACCTGCTGGCTAAGTTTTGTCTTGATACACAGAGATTTTTGTGGATACGTGTGAAGTCTTTTCTTGGTGGCGGCCATGGAGTATTTCTCAGTATATCCATGAAAATCTCTCGAGAGATGGATATACATTTGACGCATGCTTGAAGTTTTGAACTTGGTTGCTAACAATTTAAATTTAAATTGTTACTGTTACCTGCTGCTGAGAGTTCCATTTGTAGCAAACTATGTGTCAATGTATTGAATTTGATATGTTGTGCGTGGTGCATTTGTTTGTAGCCTATGTATGCATTTTGTTTGTGTGTGCACTTGTTATAGCGCCCTTCAAGCTCTCTCTACTCAGAGTCGCTCCCGAATGCAGAGCGGACACTGCATCGGAGTTTCACGCCGAAGCGCTGAGCAATTGTGAGTGAAGGACTTGCCCAAGGTCCTTCCGGCTCCAATGCAACGACGCCACCACTTCACCACCGCACCCCACACATTTGTTCTATTCCTCTCAGTTTTAATTCTAAGAGTACAATGTGTTAGTTTTAAAATGTGATATTTTTAACTGCTTATTGACTATTGCTCACGGTTTTGTATCGAACAGATACATTCGTTTAGTTCTGAAAATGTTGTTTAAAATTATGTGTCTTCATGGATGTTCTCATTTTTAAATGTTAAATGGAGTATGGTATATACAAGTTCTAAAAATGTATAAAAATGGCGTGTCTTCACGAATGTTCTCATTTTTAAATGTAAAAATGTAATACCTTACCTTAGACCTTAGTCCGTCCGCGTGCTGAGTGCACATTGGGCGATACAGGTCTTCTATCCTTCTCTGTTTTGAGCAGCACTGGCAGCCTCTTCCCACGTCAGTCTTCCATCCGTGAGGTCTTTTGAGATCGTGTCCTTCCAGTTCTTCTTGGCCTTCCCCTCTTCCTTTTCCACTCGCTCGGCGTCCAGTCCATTGCCTGCTTCGGGATTCTGTCCTCATCCATGCGGTGCCGATGTCCCAGCTATAGCGCAGTCGTGTCCTTTTTATCACCTCTTCGATGTTTTCCATTCCCGTCTTCTCCTGATATCCTCGTTTCTTATCTTATCTCTCCACGTGACTCCCAATGTAATACAATAATTCTATAAAATGTTGTTAGAAATGGTGTGTCTTCATGGATGCTCTCATTTTTAAATGTAAAAATGTAATACACTAATTCTAAAAATGTTGTTAGAAATGATGTGTCTTCATGGATGCTCTCATTTTTAAATGTAAAAATGTAATGCACTAGTTCTAAGAATGTTGTTAAAAATGGTGTGTTTTCACGAATGTTCTCATTTTTAAATGTAAAAATGTAATAGGCCTACACTAATATTCTAAAAATGTTGTTAAAAATGGTGTGTTTTCACGAATGTTCTCATTTTTAAATGTAAAAATGTAATAGGCCTACACTAATATTCTAAAAATGTTGTTAGAAATGGTGTGTCTTCATGGATGCTCTCATTTTTAAATGTAAAAATGTAATACACTAATTCTAAAAATGTTGTTAGAAATGGTGTGTCTTCATGGATGCTCTCATTTTTAAATGTAAAAATGTAATACACTAATTCTAAAAATGTTGTTAGAAATGGTGTGTCTTCATGGATGCTCTCGCTTTTTTAACTGTGAAAATGTAACATACCAGTTCTAAAAGACAGTTATGTTTTGCGTTGTAGCCTATATTGATTGTTATTGCATAATATTATGTACAATAAAGTAGCTTTAAAAGTGATGTTTTACGTTTTTCTCTTGCAATTTAAAAGTCAACAGAGTTAACAGAGTAACCTAATGTTCGATAACCGTATTTTACTGCTCGACCAAAATTCTGATAAATGCTTTGTTTATCAGTGTATGCCAGTTGAATGAAAAATTAGAGTCACAACAAGACTGATGTACACTGCAGTCTCTACAGTAGGCCTAATAAGCAACTTCAAATGCCACGATGTAGTTGTAGGCCTATGTTTTTTGGAAGACCAATAAGACTGTAAAGTCAATATGGGTCTATAATCTATATGAGCTCGAGTGGCCTTGTAGAACACTTTTTAGTATCGACTAACCTAATTGTCAGTGGTTGCAAGGTCCTGCCTTCGTACTATTATAAGCCATGTTCTGTCTATTATAATAATACTTCACTGCACGAGTTTTCATTGTCTGGTTTAGCCAATGCCGTCTTCTCCTGGATCTGGCGTTATTATTGTCCCAGACTTCCAGGCCTATGTAGGCGGGCGTAGGCCAATTTGGACCCGTGACTGTCTATGTAAGCGAACGTAATATTATATGTAAGCCCAGCGTAGTAGTCCTATAATTGTCTATGTAGGTTAGGTCCATATAGTCTTAGATATATAAACCTGTGTCGTTCTATGCAAGTGGTGTAATATGACAAACAAATTTTTGTCGAGGACAAGGACCTGTGTTGTTATAAGCCCTCGTCAAATCTGGATCCATCTATTCATCAAGGTCCCTCCACCACTGGTTGCACTCTGCAAGTGCCAGTCCCAAGCTTCTATTTGGATAACAAAGGAGGAGGGCGACACTAATCATCTTTGAAATGGCAGTGTCGTTAACCAGCAAAAAGAGAGTCTATCATGGTCTGTTTGGTCCATGTAGGCAAAAGTAGTACCACGTAAGTCAATGTCAGTGTATGCGTAAATCAGCTTTGACTGTTTATGTTTTTATGGCCGTCGCTTATGCCTTATTGCGTAATAGGCCTAAATGGGTGCACGGTCAAAAGCGCGCATGTCAAAAGCGCGCAGACAAATGCGCGCAGACAAATGCGCGCAGTAACAAAATCGCGCACGACAAAAGCGCGCAGACAAATGTGCGCGACGAAGAACACATAGACCTAATACACAAAATATTTTTATACATGTATGTATTTATTTATGTATGTATTGTATGTATGTATGTACACATATGTGTATGTAGCATGTATGCATGTATGTATGCATGTATGTATGCATGCGTGTATGTATGTATGTATGTATGTATGTATGTATGTATTTATGTATGCATGTATGTATGTATGTGAGAATGTAGTAAGTATGTATGTATGTATGTATGTATGTATGTATGCATGTATTTATGTATATATAGTTATATATGTACATATGTAAATACCATATGTATGTATGTATGCATGTATGTATGTAGTATGTATGTATTGTATGTATATATGTATGTATGTATGCATGCATGTATTTATGTATATACGTACATATGTAAATACTATGCATGTATGTATGTATGTATGTATGTTTGATCGTTGCGCGCTTTTTGCGCGCTTTGGTTGCGCGCTTTTGTCCGCGCCCTTTTGTGTGGGAAGGTTCCTGTTGCGCGCTTTGCGCGTTATTGTCTGCGCGCATTTGTCTGCGCGCATTTGTCTGCGCGCTTTTGTCATGCGCGCTTTTGTTACGGCGCCGCCTAAATGGTTATTTAAATTTCAGGCGATCGTAGCCTACAGCCCTACACTACATTCTCGAGATTCTTTCGAAAACCTAAGTCATTGTAACCGCCCTGTTTTTCACGGGTGCTTAGTCAACACAAAGTCGACAGACAGGTTGAGTCAGCATGGAATCCAGATCAAGAAGAGCATCCTAATTTCTACAGCGCCTAAAAAGCGTATTCGCAGCAACAAGCTTATTCACAGGCGCTCTATCACAACAAAGTCGATGGTTAGTAGACCATTTAGATGGGTCAATATCCGAAGAGTCAGACAAGCAGACATCTGAGGTTCGCTGACAAAATTATTATGGAACCGAGTCGTAAACTTTAACAGAACATGAATTAGGTCGATGAAGGCGTTCTAGATTATAATAACAACAGTCTCTGCGCGGGGATAACTTTTCATCGCCCATGCGACATGCCTTAGACTAGCCAGAGGCGTTAATAAAGGCATGAGCCAAAGAATAGGCGTCATTGGTTGAAGTAGACAGCAGTGCAGTGGCCTTCTAAGATTTCACGCCTTGGAATATATTAATAGAACTGGGCTTTTAAAATACGACAGCAGGACCTATAATTTATAGCCACAGACGAAAAGGTAAGCCTATGTGGTTCTTCTTTCTTATGCTTAGTAATAGGGCTACGTTCATGTTGCATCAACTATGCTTGTAAGATCCGTGTAGGCCTAAATCAAATCAAGTCAAATCAAGTAAGCCCTAAGCGTAGAATCGCTAGCTAACTAATATTTCTCTCGTCGAACTGGGAATGCGTTTCCGGGTGGTCAGATGGCACCTGGAATGGGCTTCCTGTGACATTTCGCCTAGTGCCCAGAGATCACTACACACTCTATAATATAGCCTTAAGCAGTGCTTAAAGTGTGGAAAAATAAATGCATGGACGCCCTTACCTTTCCAAATGAAGTGCCTGCACGCCCATAACCTTCCAGGCTATGCTGGCCAACAAGGGGCAGGACGGCGTACAAAGTTCAAAATAAGTGCATGGACGCCGTCTATGACCGTCCAGCCACACTATTTAGCTGGCGTTGGATAGGGAACGCTTCTGAGTAGCTTGCCTTGAAAGGGTGCTATAACAGTTCTTTTAATAAATAAATTGGCACGAAACTTTACTTAGGGCATGCTGGTTTTGTCTCATCCCACATCAGACATACCAATCTCCCTCCCTCCTCAATTCATCGGCCTGTCTCTTCCATCCACCGAGTGGCGTAGACAAGGGGGTTTAGGGGTTAACCCATTCCCACTGACTTTGTAAATTTGCTACAAAGGTTATTTATCCACTTAAATTTTTTTGAATTGTTTATGGTAATAATTATTGTTTTTCTTACTTTACTCACTTTGTTACATTATTCCCTTTTATTTACTGTAATACTATATAATTGGGTTGGTGTCAGGAAGGGCATCCATCCAGGCCATAACCGCCCCCTTCATAAATTCTTGGCTACGTCACTGCATCCAGCTGTCCTTCTCTTATTCGGTGCTAATTTCCTCCCTCAATTCTACCCTCTATTCCACCCTCTTTGCCTCACAAATGTCCATTGCGTCGATTTAAAGCTACCCACAGCGATGTCTCGCTAGACAGGCGTCTGCAGAGTGGTTGTAGTGGTGGTGGTTGTGGTGGTGGTTGTGGTGGTGGTGTGCTTGTGATGGTTCTGATGGTGGTGTGGTTGTGGTGGTGATTGTGCATGGTGGCCTAAATGCTGTAACCCCTTCCCTGCTTACGTAATATATGGACAACCCCAAAGGCTTATGTCTGTAGGCCTATATCTTTTCCGAACACGTGTGCTTGCTATTATGTCTCACCGAAGAATAAATGCCGTATTGGTACATAGCGGTGGTGGGCCGCGCGGTTTAGGCTACACAATAATAACATCAGACTTGGCGGTTTTTGAGGTGGGACTAAAAAATGCACTTTATGCAAATCCAGACACAAACATGCATGCTTTCATGCATAGATACATACATACATGATACATACATACATAAATACATACATAAATACATACATAAATGCATACATACATACATACATACATACATACATAAATACATACATAAATACATACATAAATGCATACATACATACATACATACATACATACATACATACATACATACATACATACATACATACATACATACATACACACATACATACATACATACATACATACATACATACACACATACACACACATACATACACACACACATACATACACGCACACATACATACATACATACATACATACATACATACATACATACATACACACACACATACATACATACATACATACATACATACATACATACATACATACATACATACATACATACATGCATACATACAAACATACATACATACAAACAAACGTACGTACGTACGTACGTACGTACGTACGTACATACATACATACATACATACATACATACATACATACATACACGCACATATATGTACATGCACATACAAACTAACATACATAGGCCTACACACACGCGCGGACATAGTCTACATGTAGGCTTGGACAGAGTGCTCGCGTCACCTTCATTTGAATAGCAATGAAGTGAATGCATGTAATTTCTTTAACGAGACATACTTTAACCAAATAGTAGACCTATAGTCACAGTTGACTGCGTTTCAACACATTCTGCATTTGACCCATGTAAACAAATTGGTTCATTTCGTCAGTGCATATGAGACACCTCGTGCTGAGCGATGGGTTGTGTAAAAGGAAAGCCCGAGAGGGTTTACGCTGTCACCCCAGTTGAGTTAGAGGACTTGAAGAAGGAGAATGGATTGCCAACTCCACAGCCGGTCGTGTCACGTGATGGAGGAGTTGGCTACGGTGACAGGGGAACCCGAAACGAAGGTCAGAGTCTACCAGCTCCACCAACTGCTCCAGAGCCAAATGGTAAGTCCGATCTGTGTAGTATAGTCACCATTGCTGTCATCAGCCCTTCGACATGGTTACTGTGTAATGTGTAGGGATATAAATCAATTCAAATTCGCTAATTTTATGCAATAATAGCATAATAAAATGCAATAATTACAGTAGTAATAATGTAATAATGGTTATAGTATTGGTTTGAGTAATAGTGGTTGTAGTGGTATTAGCTGTAGTAGCGGTGGTGGTTGTGGTGGTGGCGGCGGTAGTAGTAGTGGGCTAACATAGGCTCAGCATGTCTGCTAGTGTCAATATAATTATTATAGCGACAATTATAATTGTTGAGCACACAATTGCTAGGTTGCATCAAATTGGATCCAACTACTTGACATGTTCTAAGCTTTGATGGCTCCTTATATCCTGCACCAATAAACTATTATGCCAGTCTAGGGGATTCCCTATTAGGCCACATTAGCCTTAGACTCACAGCCCAAGCAGGATGCTCTAGATTCTAGACTACTGCGTTAGTACAGCAAAGTCATTGACTCTTCTTATTCAGAATAATTATAACCAAGGCCGTAGCCAGGATTTGATTGGGGGGGGGGGTGTTTCTTCGGGGAGAATTTCTGACGACCTCTTTTAAGTCGTCAAAATTTTGTGACGACCCTTTTTCAGCTTTCTTACCATTTCCCTCCTAATTTCATGTTTTTCATTATGTGCCAGTGAATGCATTAGGCCTATATTATTTTTTACATTTTTCATTTTGGGGGCGGCGTTTTCATGGTTTTATTTTATGTGCTAGTAAATGCGCTATATTATTTTTTACATTTTCCATTTCGAGGGTGGGGGTTTGTTCAAACACTCAAAACACCCCTAGCTACAGCCTTGTTTTTTTAGCAGTTGACGAATGATAATAAATTGATGATGCTGAATGAGTTAGATCTTCTGGCATTTTGCTCGTGATAAAAAAGAAGACAAATCATTACTGTACTACCGTCAAAATTGATGGAAACGTCTGATTTTGACATTGAATTGTATCTTAAAATGTACCACTGCGTTGTGCCAACACAAACTTTAATTATACGCACACTTTTTTGCACAGCTGATTTCAAGTCAGAAGTTGAAGAGGCTCTTTTGAAAGTCGTCAGCGTTGACCTACAGATCGCCGAAAATTCCAAAGCCCATCACACTGACCGATACGAACACACGCAGCCGAGGCAGGCGCCCCCTCCAACTCCCAGCCCTCCTCCTGCCGCCATGGACGGGACAAGTCCACCCGTTGCCACTCCTCCACCGGCAGACCCGGTGACGATCGAGCCAAGTCTCGTTGTTCGAAGGGGACAACCGTTCGACATCGTCATCAGATTCGATAGACCTTTTGACAACAAGAAAGATGACCTCAGACTCGTCTTCGACTTCGGTAACTTCTCTCAGTCAACAACATAGGCGTATAGGGGGACATTAATTTTTAGCCATGGGGAGGGCAAAAACTTTACTTTTGCCCGAAAAATTCTGACGACCTTTTTATATTTTTTGGTCATCCGGCCGAATTCTTAAGAAAAATTCCAGTTACTTTTACCCGAAAACTCTGACAACCTTTTTTTAGTCATCCGACCGAAATTTTAAGAAAATCCCGTTACTTTTGCCCGAAAATTTCTAATTTTCATTTTAGTTTTCCGGGTCTGCTTGCCCGAATATCAGACTTGCCCGAAATTTGGGCGGGGGGGGGGCATTTGCCTCCCTGGACCCTCGTCTCCTACGCCTATGGTCAACAAGACAGTAGGCCTACATGTCGAGGTAGGCTACATAAAATAGAAAGAAATTAATGAGAGCATAGCAGTGTCATTGATGACCGGCAAAGAGAATAAAGCTTTCAACATCATTTGCTGGTAGAACGAACGAACGCTTTTTAGGTTTGAAAATAAAGCTAGGCCTATAACCGAATATTCGCTAACAATAATATTGCTAGGTTAATCGCAGGTTGTAAATTTGAGACAAGCAAATAGAAAAGTGTCGATTTTGTTGTCCTTTGAAATTCGCGAAGACACAGAAGAGAGCAAACAGAGACTACGATATCATCGTCGATATGTAGCCTAACCTGAAGAGTTTAGACATACACCACTGTGTTGATAGATAGCAATTAGCCTATACGATTTAAAAAATTAATCTAAGCCTACGACACGTTCATAACTATTAATAATAATTACGAAGATTTATATGGCGCAGTAACACAGGCCATGCCGTTACAAGGGCGCCTTTCTAGTTATTGTACCAGCACGGCAGGTGAATGTATGGTAAAGCCAATTATTCACTCATTTGTCAAAGTTAGCAGCTAGCCTTGCGCACAAAGTGGGTGCAAAATGAGGTTCCGTTAATGGTGTTGCAATATTTTTAAATATCATTTAGTCCTTTAGTAATAAGTAAGCAAGTAAGTAAGTAAGTAGGCAAGTAAGTGAACAAGTCAGTAATAAGTAAGTAAGTAAATTGCTTTTACTTTCATCTGACTGGCGCACACGAATTACATTGCATGAAACCATTAGACCTAATTAGTAATTACATGTATGGTAAGCTTACAACAGAAGTCTCAGTTTAAAGACAATGTGTGATTGTAAAGATAATTTCCGACGCCCTCCTCCTTATCCAAATTCGAGACTGGCACTGTCAGAGTACGAAAGGTACTGCAGTAAGAAGTAAGTAAGTAAGTAGGTAGACTATTGCTTTTATAACTCCATTTGCAAAACGCACAATGGGACATCGACAATAATACAATGTAACACAAAGAAGTAATAATAAAGTATATCACTTATCCAGTGGGTCTCTACCAGAGGGACCCTTCCTATCAGGTGTGCCATTTGTTCCACTTAAAATTATTTTAAAATCTGCTGTTTAAATTGTTTCATTGTTACTTTGTTTTATTGATGCACCACTGTTTTAACAAAAAATGTATATCTTGGTTCAATAAATGAAATTGAATTGAATTAAAAGTAATATCATTTCTTAGGTCAACGCTGACGACTTTCAACTTTTGACTTATAAAATCACTAGGCTACTTGCAAAGTACGGTAGGCTAAAACAAAATGTTAATAAAAGTCCGGATGACGTGAACAAACTCTCTCCACCATAATATTGTTTTTCTCTCACAGCAATGGATGTCCTGCATGAACGTGAAATTGGTTTTCTTGCAGGGGACAATCCGCGAGAAAGTCGAGGAACAGAGGTCGTGTTGTTCCTGTCCGATGCGGATGAACCTAAGAAATGGGGAGCCAGGGTTGTGACTCAGGAGGGAGAGACGTTCACGATAAGAATCTTCACACCGCCTCACTTGGCTGTAAATAAATGGAAGTTCAGTTTCGACACTGTGTTTCGTGTTGATGACGACTCGCAGATCTTTCGGCATCCACATAGTTTCCTTGTATACATCCTTTTCAACCCTTGGTGTGTTGGTAAGAACACTTCAGGCAATCTACATGTATATTTAAGAGCAGCAGGTCGTTGCTGTAAGTTGATGATGATGATGATGATGATGATGATGATGATGATGATGATGATGATGATGGTGGTGGTGGTGGTGGTGGTGGTGGTGGTGGTGGTGGTGGTGGTGGTGGTGGTGGTGGTGGTGGTGGTGGTGATGATGATGATGATGATGATGATGATGATGATGATGATGATGATGATGATGATGATGATGATGATGATGATGATGATGATGATGATGATGATGATGATGATGATGATGATGATGATGATGATGATGATGATGATGATGATGATGATGATGATGATGATGATGATGATGATGATGATGATGATGATGATGATGATGATGATGATGATGATGATGATGATGATGATGATGATGATGATGATGATGATGATGATGATGATGATGATGATGATGATGATGATGATGATGATGATGATGATGATGATGATGCCGTCCATCCTCATTCCCGAGGGTCGGAGACCAGAGGCAACGACAGCAGCTTCCTCCATTCCTCTCTGTAAGTTACTTCTACATTAACTCCGCCACTGGATGCACTCTGTCAGTGCCAGTCCCAGTCCCAAGCCTGGATAAAGGAGGAGGTCGTCGCTAATGGTCTTTGTTACCCCCCAGTGACGTTAAACTGCAACTACTACTACTAATCTACAGTAGAAGTGTCATAGCCAGGGCCGTCCTTAGGCATAAAGAGGCAGAGCAGGCGGTTGCCTGGGATCCACTACATAGGCCTACAGAGGCGGAATTTTCACAAAGGCTGTATTTTAAAATTCATAATTACGTTTTTTCACATTTGTGGTCATTCCAAAAACTGAATGTAATCCAGGCTTTAATGTAATAGCAAAATTAATGATAAATAGGTCAGTCGATTACAATGCTCTGGTGAATAATATTCGGGCTGTGACAATCATGCGATGAAAAATTGAGTGGGAAAGGCAAATGATTTTCCGTTTCTGTTTTTTCCGTTTTTTGTGGTTTTTAATTTTTTTTTATTTTTATTTTCATCGTTTTTTTACATCTACATGTATGCTGCAGATGATCAGGTCTACATGAGCGACGAATCTTCAAGAAACGAATACGTCTTAAACGACTGCGGAAGGATCTTCTACGGAACGTTGCTTCATATTTCAGCCATGCCTTGGAACTTTGGGCAGGTACATGTATATGTATGACAGCGCTCGTGAATATGCTGGTGCCCTGCGCTTTGCTTTCGAGTGGCACTTCAGAAATAAATTTGGAGGTTACGATGACTATTACGAGATAATTATAACAGCCTGCATTCAAGCGTATGCTGCAGGGCTTTTTAACGTGCAGTTGTACACAAAAAGGTTCAGTTCTAAATGTATTTGGGCAGTTGTAGAAGTACTTATATAGCCTACTGTTACAGTTAAAACTGGCAAAATGGTTGTTGTCCTCCGATTTGAAGTAATTTACAATGGAAAATGGGAAAGGAAAGAAGGAGTTGTGCAGTTCTAAAAATTCCTTAAAAGCAGCCCTGGTATGCCGTAATAATTATGTACTTGTAGTAGGGCTAATGGTGAGATAAATACATGTAGGTCTGAAAGAGTCATATGGACCAGCAGAGGCTCATGCATGTCTGCTATTACTGTCGATTATATACATAGCGACAATATAATTACTGAACACACAATAATTGCCACGTTCCATCAACCTGGATCCAATCCGTTTAGATGTTATAAGCTCTGATGGCTCCCTACATCCTGCACCAATAGATATGCCCAGGACCGTATCCAGGATTTTATTTTGGGAGGGGCGCTATAACAAGTGCACATGCAAACAAACTTATAATAAAAATATTCGCACATTAACAGAATTATAGTAGGACTGCATGATATTAGAACAAAGTTAACGTAGGCCTATGCCTTTAAATTATGTACTTTCTCTTACGTGAGTCTCGTGTTGACAATTATTTTCAGTTCGAGGATTTCGTTCTTGACGTGGCCATGCTGCTCTTGGATGATTCGGGTTTGAGTTCTAGTCTTCGTGGCAATTCAATACACGTCGTCAGAAAGATTTCCGCAATGGTGAGTAGACCTATAGAAAGCAGAAATGGCGGCAGAAATCCGCAGAATCAACGTTAAGCGTTTAATTGAGTAAGTGATGATCAGGCATAGGCGCACGAGGCGGGAGTCCAGAGGTCAAATGCCCCCAAATTTAGGGCAGATCTTTTTAGGGCAAACAGACCCAGAGAAATAGTATTTTTCACGAGGCTTCAACCCGATGACTAAAAAAGGTCATCAACAGTATAATTACAGTAAATAAATTAAATAGTATAAAGAGAATAAAGTATACCAAATGGAAGAAAACAATTGTTACTACAAACTACTGTTTTATTTTTTCTTATTTAAGTGGATAACCTTTAAAAAAACTTTGTTCCTATGCACATGGGGGATTTAACCCCTAAACCCCCTCCTTTTCTACGCCACTGTAGGCTACTGAAAGTTTATAGATGTTTCGATAACTGTTTGGGTTGGCTATAGGGTCTGTTGGTCGACCTGAGGATCTAAATGGCTTCGGACGACCGATAACTAGAGACAAGGTCATAGCCAGGGGTGTTTTGGGTGTTTGAACACCCAACTTCCAAATGAAATAATGCATTATGATGTAAGAACTACAGTATGCATTGGAATTTTGAGCAGATATAGTCGAAAACACCGGAACATAATGTATTTTGCACCGTTGTGAACATATTACAAGCAAAAAAGTAAGAAAAAAGGTCGCCAGGAAATTTCGCACCCAAAAAGTCGGCCGCAGCGTTTACTCACCCCAAAAATCACGGTCGAGAAAACATCCCCGCCCCCGAATTAAAATCATCGCTACGACCTTGACTATTATAGACAATTCGGGAGATCATCTTCTTTGTTACCATCCGATTTCTCTATTTTTTCTTTGTAGACGAACGCGCAAGATGACAACGGTGTGTTGGTTGGAAATTGGGAGGGCGACTATTCCGACGGTACATCTCCAGTCGCTTGGAACGGAAGCGTTGCCATTCTGGAGGAATACTGGAAGACGAGAAAACCAGTCAGATATGGACAATGCTGGGTCTTCTCAGCCCTCGTCACCACCAGTCAGTGAATCTTCCGTGATGTAGCCTATTTCCTTCAACCAGTTGTCCATTCCTTCTCTCACTCGTTCATTTAAGTGTCCCCAGGTTTGGCCGTATGATTTCCTGCATTTGGGATACTCTGCACTGGCTCCCCATCAAGCGTTACTCTTAATTCGCGCTCTTATAAATGCACACTATAATGATGAACCTTTGGTAACGTAACTTTGCGGGCCTTTGCTAATCGTGATCGTATTCGTAATCGTGCATTTATATAGCGCCACTTCAAGAGAAACTCCTCAGAGGCGCTTCCTCCGACCTGATACCAAACCACAATCAAAGAGACTGGTTTTCTTAGGTTTTAGTCTTATTGAGGTGTTCCCAAGTTTGTTATTCAGCTTCCTGTGGGTTTTATAAGTGCACAACCTCTTTTTTTATTTCCCATCTTCCATGGTTAAATAATTCTTCCAAATATGACAGTGAACGCTTTAAACTATGTTGAACTACCCAAAACTGCTTTAACAGTTTCCACAAATTCATTTAGACCTGCACTTTTTGTGTTGAACGTTACACACTGAGAAACCTTTAATAAGACCTGTTTTTCTGTTTATAATAGTCTGTAGAGCTCTTGGCATTCCCAGTCGTAGTGTCACGAATTTCGTGTGCGCGCATGACACAGACGGAAGCCTAACGGTCGACACTTACTGGGATGCAAGCGGAAAGCCACTCGACAAATACAACCAAGACACTATCTGGTATTGTATTGCATTGCATTGTATTGCATTGTATTGTATTGTATCTAGTGAATTTATTTGGTGTCTTTCGGAGTTCATGTAAGTCAGAGATGCTATACGCAGATAATTTGGTCCAAATAGTCTGAAAAGATGTCGTAACTATTATGTGAACTGCAGGCAATCAGTTAATCAATCAATTACTCCGTCAATCAATCAAACAATCAATCAGTTAATCAATCGATCAGTCAGTTAGTCAGTCAGTCAGTCAGTCAGTCAGTCAGTTAATCAATCAGTCAGTCAGTTAATCAATCAATCAGTTAGTCAATCAGTTTATCAATCAATCTAACAGTCAATCATTCAGTTAATTAATCAATCATCAATAATAATAATAATAATAATAATAATAATAATAATAATAATAATAATAATAATAATAATAATAATAATAATAATAATAATAATATCATTTTTCTTTGTCTTTCTTATTCAGGAACTTCCATGTATGGAATGAAGTTTGGATGTTGAGGCCTGATCTACCGTATGGATACGGAGGATGGCAAGCTATCGATGCCACTCCACAGGAAGCCAGTGAAGGTAATGGTTGCAGCATTTTCAAAAAACCTCGTAGGCCTATCATCATTCCAGGTGGTTCTTAGAGACTGTCAAACCTCAGGCGCCCTTGTAACGGCATGGCTGTGTTACTGCGCCATATAAATCGTCGTTATTATTAATTATAATTATTAGTCAGATTAGTAGATCCCGGTAATTACCTGCTTGTAGTAGTAGATACAAATAGAATTACATCAATGTAATATTAATAATGAGATCCCGTCTAGCTAGCCCGCAGGGCTAGCCAATGGGGATGAAGTGTTAGCGACTTCATTTTCAAGGTCAATCCTCTCCCTCACCGTCTCATTATCCACTGACCGTGAGGCCAGTGTACTCATCATAGCTGAGTCGGCTAGGGGGTGCTTGTGGAACAGAAATCTCGTTACAAATTTCTGCCCCGGCGGGGAATTGAACCCCCGACCACTCGGTCGACAGTCCAGCGCGCTAACCACTGTACTATCGAGTAATATTACAAGTGTGTAATTCGTTTAGGTCTTTACTGCACTGGTCCAGCGTCTGTGGAAGCCGTAAAAAACGGTCTCGTGCAATTACCATACGATGGAACTTTTATATTTGCTGAAGTCAATGCAGATCGAGTTCATTGCATTCAGACGAAGGATGGAACTTGGAAACACACGTTCCAGGAAGACTAGTAATCACTCACTTACTCACTCATTTTACTTGCTTAGCTCGCTCGCTCGCCCGACTCAATTACTAACCGACTCGCCTACTTACTTAGATCACTTGCTTGACTCAGTCACCTACATGTAACCCATTCAGGACTTTTTTAACGTGCAGCTGTACACAAAATGTGCAGTTCTAAATGGATTTGTGCAGTTGTAGAAGCACTATGTACAGTTAAAACGAGCAAAATATGGTCATTGACTTCCGATTGGAAGTAATTTTACGATGGATGATGGGAAAGTAAAGAAGGAGTTGTGCGGTTCTGAAAATTCCTTAAAAACAGCCCACTTACTTGATTTACTCACTCAATCACTCATCCATCCACCCAGCAACCAACCAACCCACGCATTAACTCACTCACTGACTAACATTATTATCACTATACATTATTAGACCTGTGTTGATATTTTGCACTCAATTGCCATGTCAATATTTATTCCTGATATGAATATATCGTTTACTGATGAAGTAATAAGCCTTTGCTTAGATACTTACTTATTTAGTCCTACTACTTAGCTCAATCATTCACTAAAGTTACTAAACTAATGTACTCACTGTGAATGATTCCTCTTGTTTATTAACAATACTTCTGTTGACTGATTAATGTGCAGCATTGGAAAGAGTATCAGTACAAAGGGTCCGGACGGAGATGAAAGACTTGACATCACCAACCAATACAAATTTGCTGAAGGTAGAATTCTCCACTCAACGCAACGCCTGCATTTACTTGACTTATTGTTAAAATTATTATTAGCATAGTTGAATAAATAATTTATAACCAGCGCAAGATCACACCAACTGTGAATAAATAATATTTATTCACATTTGGTGTGATCTTGCGCTGGATCTCTAACCATGAATCTCTAATTTCATTTTCATCCGCTCCTCATAATCATCATCAATCATCAATATCATAGGGGTCAATGCCCGTAAGAGTCCGACGCCACTCTCTGTCTGAGTCTGTCTCGCGTCATGCTGCCCAGCCTCAACCGGTCCGATCAGCAGGTCTGCTCCATACCTTATAAACATATTGGAGCACCTAGACCACCTTGTCTGATTGAAGAGAATCGTGAGGAAGAGGCATGAAGGACAACGTGGGTCAATGCCCGTATGTGTCCCGTGCTCCCCCTCTGACTCTCTCCACTGGCTGTCCTAACCGGCCTGTGCATGTCCTCATAATAGCGGATGAAAATTAAATTATAGATCCATCGTTATAAAATTGATTGAAAGGGAATGAGAATATTATTAGTAAGTTTTCGTGGAGGAAGGAAGAGAATTTGAGTTATGAAGTGAGAGTGGAAGTCGATTCCATTCTCATGGGGAAGCAGAGGCGTGGAATGCCACAACTGTTCGGCATCAAAATTCAGCTAAAATACAATCCACTCAGGCCAGTTTCAAATTTATTCTGAACTCAACCGAAAGCTGATCCAGATGATGGAGTAGGCTAGTAAGACTGAGGAGCTTGCTTGTGATGTCGGGATCTGTGCTTACTGCAGAGTTACCCCATGTGTTTTGATAGTGGCACAGCATTGTTTGTGAAAGTGCAAGATAGACAGACTCACAAGTTACTCTAGAGTCTATACACTGTAATATTCAATGCGAAGTACTGTTCAAGTACATTAGTTACAGTACGCAAGCATGCATTTATTAATGTATGTGGGCATGCATACATTTATTCATGCGTGTGTGCATGTACTTGTAGAGTGAGACAGAGAGACAGACAGACAGACAGACAGACAGACAGACAGAGACAGACAGAGAGAAAGAGAGTCAAAGGTGACTATTCGTTTGCCTGCTTTGCGTTTCTCTACAACTTGGTTTGCCAGTAACTTAGTGTATGCATAACTCCGTGGCTTTGCTTTTCTAGAGTCGCAGGAGGAGAGAACGGCGGTTTGGACAGCCGTCTCGAACAGCTCAAGTCCTCGCAAAACGCTTTACCATGTGGAGGCAGAGGTCAGTATGCTACTGTGTGCAAGTACCTAAGCATATATTTATTCATAAAAATTATTTATTGTGACCAATTATCGTAATAATCATAGCTGATTAGAAGTTGTGGTAGTAGCAGTAGGCTAGCAGTAGTAAAATTAGTATAACAACTGTAGAAATTTAGGTTGTAGCTATTGCACCTATAGTGGTAGTGGTATTGATAGTAGTAGTACTAGTGGTAGATGCAGTTGCAGCAGTTGTATCAGTATAGCAGTAGGAGTAAGTAGGCTAATTGCAGACAGTGGTAGCGGTAATAGTTGTTTGTAGTTGTAGTAGGCCTACTATTGACAGTAGCACTAGTGATAGTGATATTTGCAATAGTAAACTATTAGTAGATAGTTTAGTTTCTTGATAATGTACCTGAGTAGCAGATGCCTCACGCGCTGCTGCTTGTATAATATTATTTGTGTCTTAATGAAAGTTATTAGGCTTGAAAATCATCAACAGAACTGTATCGAAAACGACTAATTCTATAGTTAAAAAACACTCCAGCTACACGCAGAAATGTTTTAATAATTCGAATAGCATCCACTCTAAAAATAATAACCTTTCGAACTTGTAGGATATCGACTTCATACTTGTGCAGAAAGACGATGTTTTGATTGGCCAAACGTTTGACGTCGTTCTTAAGATGCACAACAAGGATCCAGACAAACAAAGAACCGTGAAAACAACATTAACGGCGTCTGTTGTTCAATACACTGTGTACCTGTTGCCGCCATCAAGTGCTACTCACAGACGATCATTCTAAAACCAAACGCAGGTTAGCAGACACCCAGAGTATTTATTTAATTTATTTATTTCTACATGTCTATAGCGCTCCTTCAAACTCACTACTCAGAGGCGCTCAGGGCTTTTTCAACGTGCAGTTGTACACAAAATGTGCACTTCTAAATTATGGATTTGTTCAGTTGCAGAAGCACTTATGTACCGGTACAGTTAAAACTAGCAAAAATGGTCATTGTCCTCTGATTGGAAGTATTGGGAACAAAAAGAAGAGGTTGTACAGCTCTAAAAATTTCTTTAAAACAGCCCTGGAGGCGCTCCCGACTACAGCGCGGACACTGCATCGGAGTTTCACGCCGAAGCGCCCTAGCAATTGCGAGGTAAGGACTTGCTCAAGGTCCCTACGCTGCGGCTTTAGTTGTATTCGAACCTGGAACCTTCCGGCTCCAAGGTACCGCCGTCACCACTACACCACCGCTCCTCACAATTTTCATACACACGATGTCTTCATTCATTAATTCGCAGATTTTTATAGCGCTTCTTCAAGGGACTACTCTGGGGCTTTTCCTCGACGCCAGAGCGACATCGTTACGTTGCGCAAAAACGCTGAGATATTGTGTATGTTGATGACAGATGAAGAAGTCAAGATGACGGTGACGGTGACGGACTACGTGGACAAAGTGACAGACATGTGTCACGTGAAGATGTCATCCATGTCACAAGTGGAAGAGACGAAACAGTTCCACTGCGACTCAGACGATTTCCGCTTCTCCAAGCCAACCTTAGAGATCAAGGTCAGAACGTACTTCCAACTTACTGTGAATGATTATATGGGTTTCCTAATCTCCCAGTTCTTATAAACAATAAACGGTTGTTGTTTTCTTATCCGATCAACAAAATTTATAAATTCGATGAAAAATATTTGCTGACGAAATAGAAGCAGAATTTTTCGAACAAAATCTTGCCTAAACAGAAGCTGGATCGATTAAAAGGATTCTCGGCAAACTAGAAGTTGGATTTGTTAAAGATAACAACGCTGCAACGTTAGTTCTTGGTGTCTTGGTGGTCGGATAAAAAACAAGTACACAATAAGCGATTAAAACAATTTTTAAAATAATTAGCTGCGCATTGATCAAGGTCGGATTAAGACATGTTCAACATGTTCCGCCGAACAGGGCCCCACACTTCAGAGGGCCCCACACGTGCGAAAAAATGTTAGGAAAAATGGTAGCCTATATTCTGATGAAATTTAGACCAAACAACTAAAAAAGGTCATCGGATGTTTCGGATGGGAAAAATCGGTATATATTCTAAAACAAATCAAGCAAACGGTTAAAAAAGGTCATCAGATTTTTCGATTGAAGATCCCCTCAAAATTTCCGAATAGGGCCTTCGCATTTCTTAATCCGGCCCTGGTATTGACGATGATCATAGGCCAACTGCGAAACTGAAGGACCGTTTGTACAAAGGATTGGAAGCACAATGCATTGAGCTGTGTGTTATAGATTTTGGACGATAATTGGGATCTCGGAATTTTCACATTAATTTTTGTTTGCATAAGAGATGCACTCAATTAATTAACTAACGAAGACGGATTGACAAATAATCATGCTAATTAATAAATTATAATTACACAAATTATTAATTATGCTAATTAATAAATAATTATGTTTGTAAAGTACAAAAAATTGCATTTGGAGTTTCAAAACATAATATTTAGCATTAGAAACGAAATTTTAAGTGGGGCGACATCTATCGTTGAGAGTGAAATGGTCGTACACGAAATTTTCACAATAATTTTGTTCAAAGTCCTGTAGTAGAATGTTCTTGTGCGAAACTCCGCAATCATTTCTTCTGTAACTAACCGTTTAAAACGCAGATACCGTAACTAAATACAATGTCTAGCAGGACATTGTATTTAGGACTCTTACGTGTCGCACTGTCGCTTATGAAGCGACACGTAAGAGTCTCTTGGAAGCTCTCAACACATGGCCACCAAGCAGCTGACAAGTGCGTATGATTATTCAGGCCTAGTAATAGGCCTAAAGAGCTCAAGTTACCAGTGGATAATAATTTACAGATGGCTAGATTTTCGGCATCGTCTTTCTACGGCGAAAAATCACTGGATCCATCGGTCTATTATACTATTCCGTTGATTAGGCTATAAGCAGAAAACGGACGTGTCCCAAAACTCACTCCATGCAATAATTAATTATTGACATCTGGATAGACAAATAGGATTTGTAAATTTACTGCGAAACTGTGCAATCGAATCTTTAGGTCAATAATCGTTTAAGCTGATTGTAAGTAGAGAAAGTGAACTTAAAGCATCGAAGAGAGAAGGCGTAATAATTTGCAGATGGCCCCAGATAATGATAATTAGGCCTATATCGGATTGCATTTCTACTGCGAAATGTGCATCCAATATCTAACCGTCGGTCAATACGAAGATTTAACATATTTTCCAAAGACCAGACGTTCACAGTAATTGACACAACTGAAGCGAACGTCCGATTATTAGAATAACATTACACATATCATTACATTTGTGGGCCAGATGGTGTAGGCCTGTAGTGGTGGCGTCGGTGCCTTGGTGCTGGAGGATTGCGGGTTCGAATTCACCTTAAGCCACCGCGTAGAGACTCTGAGCAAGTCATTCACTCGCAATTGCTCAGCGCTTCGGCGTGGAACTCCAACGCAGTGTCCGCGCTGTAGTAGGCTATAGAAGAAAAATATGATTGTGATCGTGGTGGTGGTGATGCTGCTGCTGCTGCTGCTGATGATGATGACGATGATGGTCGTACCGTCGTGGTGGTGATGATGACGATGACGATAATGATGATGAATTGTAGGTACCAGCTGAGATGAAGTTGGGTGAAGAGTACGAAGTAGAAGCTTCTTTTACAAATCCTCTGCCTAGAAACTTGACGCAATGTGAATTTACCTTCGAAGCACCAAGTCTTCTAAGACCAACTAAACTTTCTCACACGTAAGTTTCTTTACAGACAAAACAAATTATATCATCACCAACTACTCGGACATTCTTAATTCTCAAGACATTTTAGACCAAGAAAACCGTGGGCTTTGTTTTGTAGTGGTGGCTTTAATTGAGGGGGCTGTGGTGTAGTGGGTATGTTCGATGCCTTGCAGCCGGAGGGTTCCTGGTTCGAATTCAACTCAAGCCGCCGAGTAAGGACCTTGAGCAAGTTCTTTACTTGCAATTGCTCTAGCGCTTCGGCGTGAAACTCCGATGCAGTGTTAGCGCTTTAGTCGGGAGTGCCTCGGAGTGGTGAGATTGAGGGGTGATATAAAAATGGAGAAATAAATAAATAAAAATCCTACATTTATTTAGTTTAAAGTGACTATTTTATTGCCAATACAGAAACCTACGCTCATCAAAGTAAGTAAGCAAGCACAATGGGTCAATTATACAATATGAAACATCGCAATAATAAGCTTAGGCCTACGTCGAGGAAATAATAATTGATAATTAACGACACAAATTAAACCAGAAGTTCATTGAATTGACATTTCAGTCACTTCACAATAATTAGTGTCAAGCAAATCATCTGTACAATATCCTATAGTGATTATATTCTTTTCAATCAATTAATCACCGCGTGGGTGGCGCTCGATTATGTGAGCGGAGGCTTAAGAGTGATTATTATCCAATTGTTCATCAAGGACATTCACGCCCTGCATGTCATTGAGGACACTAGCGACTAGAGTTTCATGAGTCTTAGCACACCTGCAACATGTCAATTTGTAGGACTATTAGTTGACATAACTCCTGTCGCGGAAGCTTTCTAATAATGGCCGAAAGACTCGGCTTATCCATTACGTAGCATAACACAACATAACGGGGGTGCGTTGGTGTGGTGGTGGCGTCGTTGCCTTCGAGCCGGAAGGTTCGAGGTTCGAATCCACCCTCAAGCCACCGCGTAGGGACCTTGGGCAAGACCTTCACTCGCAATTGCTCAGCGCTTCGGCGTGAAACTCCGATGCAGTGTCCGCGCTGTAGTCGGGAGCGCCTCTGAGTAGATTGAGCTGAAGGAGCGCTGTAACAAGTGCACATACAAACAAATAAGTAGGGACCTTGTGCAAGTCCTTCATTTCCAATTGCTCGTGCGCTTCGGTGTGAAACTCCAATGCAGTTTCCGATCTGCATTCTGGAGCGCCTCTGAGTAGCGTGAGCTGAAGGGGCGCTATAGCAATGCGAGAAATAAATAAATAAAATAAATACCTGAGAAAAAAATAAGTGCGTAAACACAGATAATTATTACAGACCACGTGCGTTGTTATTGTTCTTGTAGAGACGTTCCCCCGCAAGGTGTCGCTAAGTCCAGTACAAAGCTGACCCCTCTGAAGGAGGGAGAGACAGAGGTGATAGTCGGATTCTGGTCAAAGGAGCTCTCTGACCTTACCGGAAGTGCAAAGGTCAAGGTCACATCGAACGAGAACAGTGTCGCTTGCGATTAATGTTGAAGCTCAATTCGCGTAGAAATTAGATCAAACTGATGATAATAGCCTAATTATTACAATCGTGATTGCCGACTGCCTGGGATTCCATTTAAATCAGGCTTCTAATTTTGAATTTCTCGCTATTAAACATCTCCGTAACCGAATCCCCGTGTTTCTTTAATTCATAATTATTTCACCCACCAGATTAAACTGAAGAGTTGTGTATCTCCTGTGACGCTTGTGAAATTTCATTGAATGCAATTATTATTGTTGGCGTCGAATATTTTTTACGTTAAGTTTAATGTTTTCGGTTTAACTGATGAGAACCGAATTTTGTAATTGATGAGAGTAGAGCAACATAGAATAGGCCTATGCCCTACCCATGGCAGGTTTTTTTTACCTTAGTATCAGCTGTAACCCCAGTTTTACTCCGCCGACAGTAGTGAACCTATTTTTACCCATAAGCTACGATGACGTCAATTATAGTGGCGTATACGCAGTGATGCCACTCAGCTTTTTCGACCTAGATCTAGGTTTTTTTGTTTTGTCTAGGCTTCGATTTTTTTATTTGTCAAGATCTATATTTTTCTCATGGCGGTTTCTAGACGAGTTGTAGGTTAAAAAATATTAGACATTTTGACGTAAGAATGTGCGAAAGACGAAGAAAAGTCGCAAGATTTAAGATTTTGGAACGACATACTAAAGAAAGGTCATCGGAAATTTTGAAGAAAAAAGCAAAACTTTTTGGCTGAAAAACTAAAAAAGGTCATCAGAAATGTTCAAGCCATAGAAATGCAACATTCCTGTGACAAATTCTCAATCCGAGATCTGAATTTTCCAAAATTTAGATTTTTCCATGGATATAGGGCCTACTACTCTACTGTCCTGGGCACGACGTTAAACTGCATCCATCCTCTGCCACAGGGAACCAACAAAGTCCCTGTGCCGGTCCTAAGCCCGGACAAAATGAGGAAGGTTTGCCAGATGGGTGGCGATACTCTGGCAGTAAAAAAACCAAGACGATTGTAATCCGCCAAAACCACGACACAAGTGACATGGCTACCCAGATGCTTCAAGGTGTCATGATGTGAAGCAGACATGCACAGGTCGGTCAGGACAGACTGGTGGAGAGAGTCGGGGGAGAGAGCGGGGGACACAACGGGCATTGACCCACGTTGTCCTTCATGCCTCTTTTTCACGATTCTCTTCAATCGGACAATGTGGTCTATGCTCCAAGATGTTAATGGTATGGAGCAGACCTGCTGACCGGACAAGTTGAGGCTGGGCAGCATGACGCGAGACAGACTCAGACAGAGTGGCGTTGGACTCTTACGGGCATTGAGCCCTATGATATTGATGATGATGATGATGACTCTACTGTTGAGTGCAATCAGACATCTAATTACTGCAGTAGGCCTAAATAAAAAAAATCACTTTTCCAGACAATGTGTCAATGCGAAATAATAATTATTATTGCGAGTTTGTCAAGCGCCCCTCCTATCCAATGACCAAGCATCTGACCTAGCAGAGCCATGACACAACATAGAACTTTGGCTTCTACTCATCCTTCTTAATTTTCATCGAACTAGGATCATTCCGTGAATTTTAATTAACTAATTATTGTTCTGGAACAAGGTCAGAATTCTCAGATGACAAATGACAAATTGACATACAAAGACTAATGAAGACGCTACATAGGCCTACTAAAATTTAGTAACTTCCTATGGTTAACTCGATACCCTTAGGCCAGCGAGAGGGGTGAGGCTTAGTACCTGCCCACGCCTAACTGAACGTCCATGCCACCTAATTTGGGCTACGGAGACTTGGGTGAGTTCAAGGAACCAAGGCCAACCAGGAAACATCGTTGGCTAGGTAGGCCTTAGTATCCTACAAGGATCTTACGCAACTGCAAGTATAAATAAGCGTCTCTCTACGATAGAAAAATAAGACTTGCTGCAACCACTTGATCGAAAGAAAGGTAGGTGAGTTTATTTTGTATTTTATGTAGGCCTATGTCAAGATGAATGTCATGTATGGTGTAGCCTATGTAGACTACTTGATGTAGGGGAAAATGCCCTAAGATGGGTTAGTTCCGAAGATGGGACACACCCATTATTATTGTTATTCAGCAGAGGACGCCACTGTTTACAGTTCCAAATGATGTAACACCAATATTAGATCCCGCATACCAACTATTACTACTAGCGACGCTGCTGCCTTGATTTTATTGATTTTTGAAAATTTTCGTGATCGCTGATGCTATGTCACGTTCTTCGATTTTTGACAACAGTAAGGAAAGCGTTATTATTATATTTATTTCATTTTATGGTATATGCCTATAATAGCATCATTATGAGTGTTAATTGTTTATTCTACATAGCTATAGGCTGAGTGATAATAAAAATAATTGTTTTAAAGTCTTAAGATTCAACAATTTTCTCTGTTGTTGATAAATTTGAATAACAGAACCACCCATGAGCCATTCTATTGTAATTATATTGACTGCATACTGAAATTTTCACGATCTGATATCATGGAAATTGCTGTCCCATCTTAGGAGCATAGGTGCCTAAGATGGGACACTTTGGTACTTTTTATAAATGACAATAATGATACATTTTTTTGATAGGTGTAAAATTTTACAACCGCCATTTGAAAGTTAAATGCGTATGCAGTACATCAATGCAGTTTAGTTTAACATGGTGCATTTTGCAATGTAAAAAATTGGAAAAAGCTGTTAAGCGTCCCATCTTAGGGTACTTTCCCCTATGCTTAGAGACCGTTCTGTATCCACTACTTGAAATCATGTTCTTTTTGTTTTTTGGCAATAAATAATTAAATAAATAAATAAAAATTAAAAATTAAATAAATGTCCTTGTTGATAAGAGATCCTGGTTGGTTCGTAGTCCTCTGTCAACTGTATGCACGCATTGCACAGTCTGTCGAAATGAGTAGATGGCTATCCATATAATATCACATGTCATAGGCTACGTACGCTATAAATTGGAAGGGGGTCAGAGGCGGATCCGGGGGCCAATCCGGCCATGGTCCCATTTTAAAATTGCATGGGACGAGCCCCCTATTTATTTCAAGAACCTCTAAGTCAATGCAGCGGGACAAGGCGAGAGGGAAAGTAGCAATACGACTAGAGAGATGATAGTAGGCTGCATTTCGAAGAGATTACATGAACGACCAATTTACTTTTAAAAGGTCATCAGTTATCTTGGCAGGGAAAATGGTACATTTCTCACATTTCGGCCGGATGTCTAAAAAAGAAAAAAGGTTATCAGAATTTTTCCGGCAAAGATAACCAAAAATCTTGCCCCCTTGAAAATTTCTGTATCCGCCCCTGGAAATGGTTGCCGGATTTGCAGAGGGGCAAGTGGTTGATAGTCTTTTAAATTGGCTTGACATCCAATCTACCGATTAGCAGGGCCGGATTAAGGCATGTTCAACATGTTCGGCCGTACAGGGGCCCACACTTTAGGACCCACAAACGAGAGAAAAATAAGAAAAAAATTGGTTTAATTTGACAAAATTTCGACCAAACGACTAAAAAGGTCGTCAGCCGTTTCGGACTAAAAAAGGCCACACACTAAAATCTCCTGCCTTTTTTATAAGTCTCTCAAATTTTACTTTGTTAGTCTGTGGCTGTGTTGGGAGCTCTTCTGAGCAGGTCCCTCGAAGAGGCGTTAGAGTTTATATTATAGATTATCGGAATGAATAATTCATTTAGATTAGCCTATTCATTCATTTCAGAAATTTGCATAGCGCCCTTCCCGATGCACACTCAGAAGCTCTGCAGACCAATTGATAATGATAAAGTGCTTCTCATAAATGACAGTATAATAATCATAATATTTGTTTAAAAATAATAATTATTTTTCTTTAGTTAAACGCCTGCAAACGCACTGCGCTTTGCATGTGCAAGTTATGCAGTGACCTTAGTTAACATCAAAATTAACAGAACAGACTGCCTGCAATACACAACGCCTGACAGTGGAGTTTATCAGGGGTTAGGGGGTGGGGAAAATCCCCAAGAAGACCCAGATTTTTTACCGTGAAAATAGTATCTTTTTCCGGTCTTAGCCCCAAGAAGGCTCAGACTCATAAATATTGGGGGGAATGTCTCTTTTCACGAACGAAATTGCAATCGAATGTCTAAAAAGTCATCAACTTTTCCGGGAAAATAGTGTTTTTCATGTGATTTCAACCCGATGGCTAAAAAAGGTCATCAACTTTTTTGGGCCGAGAAAATTTTGTCGGCGCCGCTCGTTCTGGATCAGTATCCGCCCCAACAAACCCAAGTTCGTTTAGCCCCCCCCTCCACGAACGGAAACCAAACCCCGCCAATGCATGGCGCCAATAGCAGCCTACAAAGTATGTCCCCCCAACGGGGCTCGAACTCGCTACTTCTTGCTCTCTACACCGGCGTGTTATTCATTGTGCTACCGCCCCCCCCCGTATACAGTCTTATTTATTTTATTTTGTAGGCTAACCACTTTCAACTGAATTGTTCCGATGGAGCCCACGCCCAGTGTACCGTCTATAGTGAGTGACAACTCTGGTGTGAATGGTGTGATACCTGCCGGTGTAATCACCGAATGTTTCGAAGTCGTAAATCCTCCAATTGCGCCAGAGGGTAAGTTGATTTCTTAAATTATTATTGGTTAAGGACATGCTTTGCCAATAATAGCATAGGGTTCGAAACCCGTTGCGTGTCGATTTTTTTAATCTTTTCTAATTCAGCCATGGACCCTATGCTACAATGGCACAGCTATAAAAAGACTCTTTACAGAATGAAAAATATCCTTTTGTAACTAAAATTACACACGCCTGATTCTTTAATTGGTGAAGAGTGAGAAAATAGAAAAAAGATTCCGACTTTTCGTGTCGTCAAAGTCCTCAGAAACCACTCATGGTATTTCTGCAACTTTGTTGGGCAATAAAGGAATATATTCTGAGTCAAATAACACAAACAATGGCTCAATAAAACGAATATAATTGCTATCATCAATCATCATCATAATAATTATACAATTCATTATGTATATTTTCCTCGTCGCGTTGTGATAACTCTGCATAATTCGCACCACAGGACCTGGTGGAGACAACTCTAAAGTTGAAGAGGAATTACTGAAGGTGGTCAGCGTTGATCAGAGGATTGCTGAGAATTCCAAAGCCCATCACACTGACCGATACGAACTGACTCAGGCAAGGAGGTATCCAGATCCAATCGAACCAAGTCTCGTCGTTCGAAGGGGAGAATCTTTCGACATCGTCATCCGTTTTGATCGTCCATTCAACAAGGATAAAGATGACATCCAACTCATCTTCGAATTTGGTATAACTTGATCATCTCTCAAATAATAAAAAAAGGTATCTAGTCTTGCAGAAATATAGCCCATTGTCTTTAGTCTTTTTATTATTACGTTCGTTGTTGCTGCTTTTCCAACAAGCAATTCTTGATCTCCCGACATTTTACAGGTAGCCTATTAGTTTGCACTTAGAGCCCTACCTAGCGGGGTTTTCTTTCATTCAGAGGTAAGCTTGCCCATTGTCTTCTTGAAGGCTTGAACTACATAATATATATCAATCAGTTTTTCAATTGATTTAATTCATATAACTCATTCATTCAAGAAGTATATATATATACAGTACAGTAGTATAAATTATCTTCACGGAAACTACTCAGATGCTTGTTACCGCGTCAAGCCGTGTTTGATGAGTGTTTCTTAAAGTGAACATGGTTTGTAGGCGACAACCCTCGAGAGAGTCGCGGAACACATGTCGTACTTCTACTCTCCTCTGAGGATGAACCGAAGAAATGGGGAGCAAAGATCGTGACCCAGGAGGGAGAGACGTTTACGATCAGAATCTTCACACCACCACACGTGGCAGTAGGAAAATGGAAGTTCAGTTTCGATACGATGATAACCATGGATGGAAAACGCGAGGTCTACCGTTATGGCCACAGCTACCCCGTCTACATTCTGTTCAACCCTTGGTGTGCTGGTAAGACCACTTCAGATAACTAATCATTAGAGTGTTCGCAATCGCATCGTAATCTCCAAGGAAAGGCGACCGATGTGGCATGAGATCTTGTCTGGCATGAAAATAATAGTGTAAAAAGTCTTGTCATTGGTTCATGTGACCGATGACATCAGATAGCAACTGTCAAGCTACAGTATTATCAGTACCATGAGATCTTGTCCGGGAAAGACACAAAATAGACAAGATAATTAGTCCGCCTACCAAGACCAATGATACGAAGCATAGCCTATAGCTAGGCCAGACTAAAAAATTAGTAAAACTAAGGCCTACGTGTCGAAATCCCGTATTATCAAAAATTATGATTTTAAATAAAAATAGCTTTTCCTGAAATTGGAAGATGTAGATCCTATTTTAACGGCTTTTTCAAAGTGATTGTTTATGAAGTTCGAAAATGCGTATAGGCTTAAATCCCACTTCGGTCAGATAGGTTAACATGGCATAATAAATTATATCTCGAGATCTGCTGTACGTATAGTAGGCCAAAAACGGGCGAGACGGCAGAGTTTGGTGTACAAAAAATGATGACATCCTGCATGATCAAGTTCAAATCAGTTTTCATTATTGGATCAGCACATGGCCGTCACTCAAGCTTTTCTAATTGAGTGGACATCTGTTGAATACACGGAAGTCTGTCTGTCTGATCAGGTGCCGTGCGTTATGCATTACTTCAAGCCAGAGACTCAAGATTGTTATAAAATAAAGAGGGTCAGCCTTCTGCTTTCTACTACTGCTGCTGCTACTGTTGCTGCTACTACTACTACTACTACTACTACTACTACTACTACTACTACTACTACTACTACTACTACTACTACTACTACTACTACTACTACTACTACTACTACTACTACTATTATTATTATTATTATTACTACTACTACTACTACTACTACTACTACTACTATTATTATTATTATTATTATTACTACTACTACTACTACTACTACTACCGCTACTACCACTACCACAAACCACTACAACCACCACCACTACCACCACCACCACTGCTACCACCACTACCACTACTAAACTGCTTGATTGCGTTATAGTGAAGTCTGCCGAAAAGCGCCATACGCTTAGTCCCTGGTACAGCGAAAGTGTCCATACTAGTTCTCAGGCCCACAGGAAATGCGCAGCCACGGGTGTCCTACTTATGTGCCCCACCACCAGCCGCCGCCGGAAGTGATGACCAACCGGAATCGTCCTCACTGGGAAACCAGTCTAAGTCTAAGACTATTTTTGAACTAGGAACCAGCGTATGCAGCGTTACTGCGCCATAACCAGTAGTCGTCTAACTACTAACACCTTTCATAAAGGCTTCTTCTTTTCCTCTAATTCTTCTGCAGATGATTCGGTTTTTGTGAGCGACGAATCGTGGCGAAACGAATACGTTCTGAACGACAATGGACGAATCTTCTACGGAACAATGAATCGTATTTCGTCCAAAGCTTGGAACTTTGGACAGGTAAGATGGGAAGCAATGAGGTTTAATTTTATTATTATTATTATTATTATTTTTTTTTGTGCCCCGAGGTATACAGGATCCCTCGGGGACTTATCTAGCGCCTAACATAAAATCAAAGTCTGGAACGGCCCTACTCATCTTCTGTTTCTTGGTCGGCGAAAGTGCCCCTAAAGGCCACAGCATTATAGCGTTGCATCATGAGTGAGATTCGTTGGAACAAAAATGTTGTCTCCCGTGGGTCCCCCGTTACAATGCTCAGCTTTCGTCCCAGGTCCGAGAGGAATGATAATCCTTCGCTGTTGATCGGACCCAGTGTCTCGAAAGCCAAAGGGACAAAAATGTATGACGTGGATAGTTCGTGGTATTTGTCAATTTTGCGGTTCGACGCTCTCTCAGCCGCGGCGCCGGCCGTTTGACTGGTTTCCGGAAGGTAGGAAACGGCCAAGGTATCCGTTACGGTCGCATCCCAGATGAGACATCGCCCGACGCGCCATGGGATTAGGGTGAGACCATCTGGTCTCTTTCCATCTGTCCTCACGAGGCCCACCGGCTCCTTTGTGGATGGATAACCGGCTCGGATCAAGCCTCGGAAGATCAGATCATTCATCGAGGCATGTCTAGGTAAACGACCCGGACCCAGCCCGCAGGAAAGCCCGTGGTGGCCATCAGCGAACACCGGAGCTCCACAAGGGCACCCATGCGGCTCACAAAGCGGGACCCCCAGCCGTAGGCCCGTCGCCACCCTGACCGATTCGTCATCCAGCCGGAGTCCGCAGCTTGTGATAGGGAGAGCCAGCAACCAGTCCCCAGCGTGCGGGGCAGACACCGCCTTGAGGCGTGCTTGTTTTTTTGGTCATGAAGCCTGGTATATAGGCCAGAGATGGCTGCGTTGATCAGAGGCCTGTCCCATGCGGACTGTCTGTTGGCAAGAATGCCTTCTGGGCGTTGCTCTGCACTTGCAGCAAGCCACGTGGCTAGTTGACCCATGCAACGCGGATCGGTCTCTGCTGCCTCTCCCAACATGGTGGACTGGAGCAGGTCGGTGCTCGCGGCTGATGCCAGAAAGGCGGGAAGTGCCAGCGATGTCACCGATCGGATACCCAGTCCACCCATCTTAATGGGAAGTGAGGCTTGTAGCCATGCGTCGTCTGAAAGGGGCAGATTGAGAACCCTGCTAAGGCCGGATCGCAGGACTGCATCATACTGCACCAGTCTTGGGTGGCCTTCGCACGGGCAGCTGCGGAGTATGTGGAGCAATTTCGTTGCACTGAGCGAGCATCTCAATAAGATGATAGCGTCATGCGTTGCGATATTTGCTAATTTCTCTAGCGCCCACGTTAAATCGGATATGCGGGCTCCCAAGGCTCCATCCAGCGCTTCCAAAGTTGAGAGAGGCGCTCCCAGGAGAGATGCATTCTCTGGGCTGACCCACGTGAACAGACTCAGCGGTTGGTGCTTCCTGGCTATGTTCGGTGACCTCGAGATTGCCTCGCATTTCAATCGGTTTAGCTGCAGTCCGAGTGCTCTGCACTTTTGCTCCAGTTGTTTCACGTCCTCGGCCACTACCTGCGCCTTACCTCCTAGTGTCACATCATCAAGGAAACCCAAAGTGAGCGGCGAAGACATTTCAACAAGGATGGGTTGTAGAGGAAGGCAAAAAAGCAGAGGGCCCAGGGGGTCGCCCTGCTGAGGTCCGACTTGCGACAAGAGACTGAAAGCACCATATTTGAGATTCGATGGCTCAGAATATGAAAGAAAGCAAAATGGTGCGAGTTCCGGGAGTACTGCATAGAGCGAGATTAGCATTTGGTCTCTAAAGATGCTGTTAAATGCATTAGCAAAGTCTAACTTTACTAGGATGGAGTCATCGTCCATGGTATCAACGAAACGTCTCGTAGCGTGCACCGCCGCCTCGCAACCACCGGCCACACCCACCCCCACCTGTCTAGGGGCCAAGTAGGCCGCCATCTTAGGCGCTGCAAAAGCGTTGGCACATTTGGCCGCCAGTCGGCGCCAAAAATAGCCAATGACTATCGGGCGAAGGCCCCCTGAGCTTTTGCGCAGGGCGAAAAGGGTGCCCCCCAAAGAGTGTGGCACGGATCTGAGCGGGGCACGAACCAGCCAACAGCAGGTTGATCAAGGCTGTGATCGCCGCTAGAAGCTCTGGCCCAGAGTCTGTTTGGCTCACCAATTCCAAGATGTGCTGGGGGCGGATGCCATCAGGGCCCCCCGAGGATCCCGCTGGAAAATTGCGGATGCTGGTCAGAACCTCAACATCCGACACCTGGAAGGGCGTTGTCTCAGGGGGGATCGGTATGGGTGGACGGTCCCCAGGGGGAGCAGGGTGTTTCAGCCTTAGTTCCTCCAGTGTGGCCGCATTAATCGGGACTGGTTTGTCATCCGAGCAGAGGATTCGCGCAGCTGCCCTGATGTTGCCGTCTTCCAATTTCGCAGACACTGCTGTTGCTATCGTCTGCTCCCGGCTAGGCCCCCCTTTTCTCCCTGGTTCCGAATTTTCACACGGAGTGAATAGCATGGTGGTCTCCAGTGGCACCCTTGCGAAAAATTCGCTTGCCCTTGTTTTGATTTTGGAGGTCAGATTGTGACGTCTGCCTCCCCTCTGTGGTTGGGCAAGCGCAAGGGCCCCGAATGACAGCAAATGCTGCCAATGGATCGATGAATCCGGTTTCTGTATAATGCGACCGATAATGGTTGTTAGTAGCCCACTCAAACTGTGTCTGGCCGCTTTCGGTATGTGTTTGACAAGCCGCGTCTGAAGATAAGGATGGGAAATCGAATCCTGACCAGCCTCCGACACAATGTCGGCTATCGAACCCCCAGGTCCCCCCAGATGGGTCCGGGTCGAAGCCGCGTCGGGCGATTCTGATGGACAAGGTCCCACTATTGGTGGTTTGTGGGAGCCTGAGCAAGGATTACCTCTGGGTCCATGCTTATGCACCAGGCAGTTTTTGTGGTGTAATTTCCATTCGGAGAAGCAAACTCCACAAATTCCCTTAGCTTTCGGTTGTGACCTCGTAGGGGATAAATTATCCTGTGTCTGTTCCATTTTGCGTCATTTGGCACTCAACTGCACTTCGGCCGACACCATGAATGCTAATTAGGTCAAAGGTCGAGGGGCGTGGCAGGCTTAAAGCCTCCGCCTAACCCGGCTATATTTGCCTCTCACTTCTCTTGAAAAATGCTCAAAATACAACCTGTGATAATGGAAGGGGCAAGTCGCCGTCTCACAAAACGTGTGGTTTAATTAAAAAACTGTCGGTAAAATCAATTCTGCGCCGGAAAAATCAAGTAAAACGGACCGCGTAAACAAAGCCGCCATCTTCGGCCAGGGCCATTCCAGACATTATTATTATTATTATTATTATTATTATTATTATTATTATTATTATTATTATTATTATTATTATTATTATTATTATTATTATTATTATTATTATTATTATTATTATTATTATTATTATTATTATTACTAAGCTTAGGGCCTACACAACGCTTTAACGCTTTGGCTTCATCTATGCTCTTTCATTAAACCCTTAATTGACGCTGACGTATTGTATCGTATCATAAGGTATCTAAAAATATACACAGCGCCTCTCGAAACATGAACTGTTCCGAGACGCTTTCAGCACAGGAGACAACTTATTGAAAGAACGTGAGGATGCGGGGGAAAGGTCCAGACATGATTTTTGACCGTAAAGAGGGGACAGTTTCTCTTGCATGAGTGTCTTGTTCTATTTTTCAGTTTGAAGATTTCGTTACTGATGTGTCTCTGTTGCTGTTGGATATGTCGAAACTGCCTTTCAGTCTT
>CAMAOG010000163.1:32500-40169 GCA_945859605.1 Lumbricus rubellus | reverse complement strand
CCGACATACTTATCGACATACTTGCTAACACACTGACGAAGGTAGATTAAACATTCAGATGTCGGTTTGGTGTAGGATAAACGCGAATGGCGTCGTCGTGTTTTGAGGAAAAGCTGATTGAGTCAAATCATCTGGCGCTTCATAAATATTCCACTGCCAGTCCACTTCCGGTCAACGTCTTTCCATCGATTTCCTGTCCGTCGTCTGACCTGAAATTTCATTTCCATTTCCGGTTTACACGTATACAGGAACGACGCATGTTTTGTATAAATGCATAGAATGTATGCATGCGTGTGTATGTATGTAATGTATGTATGCATGTATGTATGCATAATTGTCTTCATGTGTGTGTGTGTGTGCGCGCGCGTGTGTGTGTGTGTGTAGGTGTGTTTGAAGACACGTAATACAGCACAGTTCTTTGTGGGGCGCGGTGGTGTAGTGTGTGTGTGTGTTCGTTGACACAGTCGAAGGGTTGCAGATTCGAATCCACTGTCTATATCCTCCTCTTTGTCACTCCGTCTGTCTCCCTGTCCTGTTTCTTCTGACATCTCCTGACAATCCCATGCAGATGCTGATTGACAACAGAATGACGACGTTGCATTGTTGACTGTCACTAATAATGTCCATTGTTTCATTAGTTAATTACTTAATCAATTAATAGTTATTATACATTACTAGCTTTGACTGCCACCGTTACCGCTGCAGTCGTTTTAGATGACATCAAAGTCGAATTGATCGCATCAGTTAATCAGTTAATGTAAAAGCTTATGCGTCTCAATAATCCAACCAACCGATTAAGATATGACTTAATCATGATTACTTGATGACAGACAGACTACCAGACAGACAGACAGACAGACAGACAGACAGACAGACAGACAGACAGACAGACAGACAGACAGACAGACAGACAGACAGACAGACAGACAGACAGACAGACAGACAGACAGACAGATAGACAGACAGACAGACAGACAGACAGACAGACAGACAAATTCAGAGAGACAGACAGACTTAGACAGACAGACACACAGAAGGACAGACAGGCACATACACAGACGGACAGACTTAACCATTATCATCAATGACATAATATTTGCTTGTCTTTCTGTGTGTGTTACAGAAGGACATAGATACAGACAAGCAGACATACAGGCAAGCATACCTGCAAACAGATATATATATATATATATATATATATATATATATATATATATATATGCCAGTGTGTTCTGTTGATGCTGATGGTTCATCGACTGGACGCGTTGCTATGGAAGATGGGCGGGGCTAAAGGTGTATACCAATCACTGCTTCGATTCCCCCCACACCCCCACTCCCGCAGACTCCAGAGAAAACCATTATAGAGAGCAACAGTACATAGTACTCCCTAATACACACAAGCTGTCTGTCTGTCTGTCTATCTCTCTGTCTCTGTCTGTCTGTCTGTATGTCTGTCTGTCTGTCTGTCTGTCTGTCTGTCTGTCTGTCTCTCTCTCTCTCTCTCTCTCTCTCTCTCTCTCACACACACACACACACATATCGATATATTGGTCTCTAGAAATAGAGGGAACACTGTTCCTAATTTTTTGCACACGACTGATGCGCATTGTACATGTAGGCTATATATAAAATATATATAGAAGTCGTATACTTTATGTGTGTAAATAGATCTATCCACCTATAGGCGTGAGTACACGCACCTATAATAATATAATAATATAATATATATGTATATATATAGTGCTGAGTTCACTTATGTAAGTATGTGCAATGTTGTGCATATTATATTGCCTAGGCCCCTATAGATTTGTGTATATAATAAATTCGTTGTGAAATTCGCTTATAGCTTCCCTTCATCGATCATATCCGAGTTGTCAATAGATCAATTCTTTAGTCAGCGCTATTTATATCCCTTGAATATATAGCATATATTTATATAAATACAATATGCATCATGCATATATATATATGTGTGTGTGTGTGTGTGTGTGTGTGTGTGTGTGTGTGCATGCATGTGTGTGTGCGTGCGTGCGGGTTGCATGTTGTCTATAATGTACAGTGTGGCATACTATTATAACGTATATGCCGATGCCGGAAGACATATTGTTTCCTTCCTGAACGCTTAGCAAGTAAGTGGCCTATTATGAACGCTTGAAAGACAGACATTAAATTTTTGCTAGTTGATGTCAGCTTGACGTATCGTTCGATATTAACGTTGTTGGTGTTGCTCAGCAATCTATGCTAACAACTTCTCTTCATGAGTTCATCGGATCCGAAAGTTCTCACCGTTTACTTTGATTGGTATTCTATCAAGGTTCTAGCATGACTCTGCATGTTGTTTCTTATCAAAACATTACCGATCAATCAATCAATCAATCAATCAATCAATCAGTCGATCAATCAGTCGATCAATCAATCAATCAATCAGACAATCAATCAATCAATCAATCAATCAGACAATCAATCAATCAATCAATCAATCAGTCAATCACTGCCTTCAATTCCCAGCAAATTCCCCTCTCCAGAGAAAACCATACACAGAGCAACAATATGCAGCACTCAGGAACTAATACACACACGCACACCTACGCAACCACACACCCACACACAACCACACGCACAACCACACGCACAACCACACGCACAACCACACACACACACACTACATAACCCAACACAACAGAGTTTAACTCAGCATGATAATATAGGAAGTATAACCAGCATTTTGTGAGTTAATCATTTATGTCGTTTGAACTGCTTACTATCTGAACGGCAGGGGCGCTGCGAAACCTTGGCGCTCACACAACGCACACGACTTCTAATAATAGTATTTGGAATGTACTTTCTACCTTGTGACTAAAATAATTATGCTTATATTTTAGGCCTATGCTGGGCCACGTGAAGTGTCGACTTTAACTGTTCCATTGGTCACAGGGCGTCGCTACATACTCCATTATAATTATAGGATCTGCAGTGTGTTTTAAACACCTTTAAATAAGATGTTTCTGATATTATGTATAATCAGTTGCGTCGCATAGTAAACAGTACTCGCCGCAAACCAGGTTGTCATTCGATAGAATGACGTCAATTAACGGCTCAACAACCAATCAATAATAATTATTATGAGAACCATCAACCGAATGCAAAGACCGTTAATAAACACATGACTGCAATTTTCTCATTTAACGTCGCTGTACAAAGTTTTGAGCGATAATCGGAATTCCAGAAATATCACATCTTTGTTTACAAAAAATAAAAGCATTCACTTAATTACATTATTTAGGAATGCCGACTGACAAAAGTAAAAATTACCTTTGGAGATTCAAAATATTATCTTTAGTAGGCCTAATAGAAACGGAATTTTAAGTGGAGCGACATCTATTGTTGAAAGTGAGATGGTCGTGCACAAAATGTTCACGAGATTTCAGTCCTGTATAGTGTATATAGAGAATCCTTTGATAAATGGTAGACGTTGGCTGCATGGATAGTGTATTCGTCCAAGTAATATTTACAGAAAATTGCAGATGCAAGAGTCTGCTTTAGTTATTATAACAAAACAGTCGTTGTTCTGATAAATGCACCAATTTGCTCATTCATGCACAGTATAATATTATGCTACGGAGTATTATCGCAAATAGTGTCTATATTATACAGATATTATACGGTGCCGTATCTATAGATTTTTATAGCGCCTCTCGCAGAATGACAGGAAAAGGAAATGCCACATGTAAAGAATGAGTATGGTGTAACAGAGGAGAGGAATAGCGAGTCATTCGTTTAACTTAAGCCCGTAGTAGCCTATATTTATACATGTAGCATGAAGACGCAGGAGCGTATTGTTGTAATATATAATATACATAATATAGTTTACATAATATACATAATAATCTATATATATAAAAATGAAACTTTCCAACCGTGCGTTATGAGTGTTTTCGAAAACTGACGAACCGATTGTTTTGAAAATTTTACGACACCTTCCATTCAAATAGAACCGTGTTGTAGTATGCTTTTTTCCCGAAAAAACCCAGCATTTTCCACAAAAGAGAACTTTGAAATCCGTTCGGCCGCCATTTTCAAATTATACACTTCCCAACGTCCATGAGGGTTGCCAGATTTCGGAAACGTTTTTGTCGTGACATTACGTTGTAAAGTCGCCCAAAAGTCGCGAGATGACAAACTTCGATCAGGGTTGCCCAAAAGTCGCCCAAAAATCGCGATAGCGCATATGTCGCTGTCCGGGAGGAAAGAAGGAAGAGTGAGGGTGAGGGGGAGGGGAAAGAGGGAGGGAGAGGGAGAGGGGACGGGGACGGAGACGGGGACGCGGACGGGAGGGGGAAGGGGAACGGGGAGGGGAGTGGGAGGGGGAAGAGGAACGGGGAGGGGGACGGGAAGGGGAAGGGAGACGGGGAGTGGGAGGGGGACAGGGAGGGGGACGGGGGAGGGGGAGGAGGCAGATGACGGTCTTTTCTGCCACAGCAACGCGTGGCCGGGTACAGCTAGTTATATATATATTATTTACATATTATATATATTTATATATTGCAGTATGTATGTATGTATGTGTGTATATGTACACATAATTATATATATGTATATATATATACCCATATACATATATTGTATGTGTGTATGTATGTATGTATGTATGCATGTATGTGTATATGTATGGATAATTATGTAAATATATATACATATATATATATATACATATATATATACATATATGACGCAACAAAACATGATTTGCGTCACAAGTCCATTATCACTAAGAGCCTAGTATCCTCTTTTCTCGTTGCACACAGCACACCCTCCCTGTCTCCCTCTCTCTCTCTCGGTCTCGTCCATGTCCCTGCTCCATCCTTGTCCTTGTCTCTGCCTCTGTCCCTGTCCTTCTTCCTCTTCCCTGGACAACGTGTATGTACTCCCTCGAGCCGACCTCTTACCACATCTGTCAGCCCCGACGGGCTTTTAAACCACACGACCCCCAGCCAAAGTACAGCGTGTTTGCGTGTTATGTGCCTGTATGTGTGAGCGTGTGTGTCTGCGTGTGCCTGTGTGTGCGTGTGTGCGTGTGTGTATGGCTGTGTGTCTATCTATAGCCGAGTCCATACGGTCCATTAGAGCAGTTTATCCGCGTATCGATGTTTTGGCGGGAGATCTGTGTGTGTTAAGAAGAAAGATGAGGAAGAAGAGAAGGAGGAAGACCAGGAGAATGAAGAGAAGTAGAAGGAGAAGAGAAGAAGGAAGAGGAGGAAGAGAAGAAGAAGAGGAAGAAGAGGAGGAGGAAGACCAGAAGAATGAAGAGAAGCAGAAGGAGAAGAGAAAGAGGAGGAGAAGGAGGAAGAGAAGGAGAAGGAGGAGGAGGTAGAGAAGGAGAAGGAGGAAGAGAATGAGGAGGAGGAGGAGGAAGAGAAGGAGAAGGACTGAAGTAGGATGTTTTCTGGTGGTTTGTTTGTCTCCAGTGCGAGAGGAAGACTGTCTGCCTAAGGACAAAGAGTCTGATTGATTCGTTAACTCTTCTTCTCCCAACCACTCAACACCCCCACCACATCCCAGTCCTCGCCATCATTCTCCCCTCATCATTCCTCTAAGTCCTTCTTCATTAAATTCCACCTGCTTCTCCACCGCAGCCTCCTCCTCTTTCTGATACACTTCTTCAAATCGATGGCTTTTTATCCGAATGACATCCGCCATTGTAACGCCTTTCATTATCATGATCATGATCACACTGATCATCGTCATCATCATCATTATCGTCGTCGTCGTCATCATCATCATCATCGTTATCATCAGACTCAGAACAAGTGTGAACACATTGGACCCAAGTTGCGAAACACTATCAAGTTGATTCAATAACAATTATTATTTTAGATGTGACTAAACAAAATCGCTTCTTCTTACTTTTGTAGCGTTTTGTTTCGTGATCGTCAAAAAAATGGTTGGACTCATTAAACGTGCAATAACGTTTCGTCTGTTTGAAACAATTTAAAAAAAATTTGACTACGTTAATGAATTGTCTTTAAGCGTGTGAAACTTCATTGAAAAATTCAAACTTCAGGCCCACCCGAATTATACAGGGTGGTCCAAAATAAACTGCACAATGATAAATTGATAGTACTTTATTCAGACCAATTCAAATATAACCGTGAAAATTCACAAAAACACAGCAATTATTTTTACTGTAACATTACATGGATGGATTTCGTTACATAAAATGTTCAATGTGTCCTCCTTGCTGCTCGACCACGCATTGAAGCCAACGACGCCATTGATCAATTGCGCGGTCAATGAAACGCAATCGCTGTTCAACTGCTGTCCAACTTTGCACCTGTACTGGTTAAGTCCGAGATCTTTCTTTACAATACGTTTAACAGTTGAACGTGAAATTCCGGTTTCACGTGCGATCTCCCGTGGGCTCTTATGGCTTAGCGGTTTGTCTTCCTGGCTACAGATAAGGTCGCTTACCAACTTGATATTTGCATCTGTTCGAGCTGATTTCGGACGTCCGCAACCCGGCTTCCTAGCTGTGGTACCGTCGGTATCAATTTTTTTAATGAGGATAGTACGACGTTTCCATGTCTTATTTGGAAATTCTTTCATCATACGCAAGAAAAATGGCATTAAACATTGAATTGTTATACATTATATCAAGAAAACTGTCACTGTGCAGTTTATTTTGGACCACCCTGTACATGATATTGTAGTCTAAGAGGCTATGGCACATATGCTATCATGTGGTTTTCTGTGACGTTGCATGAACAGCCGAAGAAATCAATTCTCCCAACTCAGAGTTTATTGTCTTCACCGATGTTTATTCGGTAAATTGAAAACAAAATCATCGCCAGAGACGATGCTCTTCAATACACTGGTCGTCTGTTGCACTGCCTCCCTGACCTAAAGCGCACTTCATGTGGCGCCGAGAAAAATCTATTGTGCGATTTACGACGAAATCGACAATTTTTATTGATGCACTGCAGCTGCTCGTTGCAACCTTTGTCGAATGCTGTTGAATGTTGTATAATATTACGATATTATGAATTATATAATACATTATAATATTATGTAATATTATAATGTATTATATTATTCATAAAATATATTATAATATAACTCCGCCAAAGCCGGTCCCAAATTAAGCCCGGTTGAAAAAGGAGGAAGGTTAGAGCATATCCCATTCCTGTAAAACCCAACTACCGCTACAGCAACGACAAAAGTCGCCCGATGTTCCGAAATAAACTTATATACATTATACACGTATATATATATACATATATATATATATATATATATATATATATATATATATATACAATCCTACAGTATAATAGGCCTGCAATAATAGATGTGTGTGTGTGTGTGTGTGTGTGTGTGTGTGTGTGTGTGTGTGTGTGTGTGTGTGTGTGTGTGTGTGTGTGTGTGTGTGTGTTTCCTTTAATTCCTTTCAACATGGTCTTCATTGCTATTGTCAGTATTTATTAAATGCACGTGACATATTACGTCGAATAAACACATTATATATATATATAATAAATAATATATATATATATTAAATATGTCCATAATCCATATTATATCATGTTTATTCGACATGATATACAGACCGCTCTTCCTGACCAGCATCGAGCTCAATAAAAAATGTCCCAGTGGTAAAAATTCAATTCATCCG
>CAMAOG010000163.1:0-27500 GCA_945859605.1 Lumbricus rubellus | reverse complement strand
CTTAGGCAAACTGCATAGAAGATATCGACGACAGAAGAAAATCCTGAACACCGAGCGGTTTCGATCCACACGAAAGAAAGATCAAAAACCCGAACGAACGACTTAACTCAGAATCCGTAAAGAACAAACGTGACAACGCAATAACTCAGACGTCGAATTCACGCCGACTTATATAAACTGTTTCGTTTCTAAAATAATCAAACTCCGATTTCGTAACTTGCTCTCCAGAACTACACGTCTATCCTCATCGAAATCCGTCGTGAATCTGCCGCAACTCTCCTTCTGAGCTCTGAGCGCGGTCCTTTATAGGCCTCGAGTGACGTAGGACGCCATCTACTGCGCATGCGCCAAAAGCACTGCACGAGCTAGTGATCCCGCAGACACTGTGTGCACAGACTCAAGCGAGCAGCGCAATGGAAGACTACTGTACACGCCTGTCCTGCATGCACAGCCTACACACGGCCGCCGTGTATTGCTCTGTCCGTCTGGTTATCTGTGTATACGTGCTGTTGTGTCAACCTCTCTATCAGCCTGCGTGTCCGCCTGCCCGTATCTGTCTGTCGCTTCGGCCGACCTCCCTTCCTCTCTTTCGGCCGACCCTCCATTCGCTGAGCGTATGCAAGAAGCGATCAATAACGTGGTAACTATGGCGACGGCTTACGTCACTACCTTGCACTCGTGGCAAGCACGATCTCAATATTAAAATCTAGGTCACCAATATTATGTAGGTCACCGAATGCAGCTCAAAAGAAATTGATATAATATATATAATTATCAAACCCTGAAATTGTCTTAATGGATCCCAAAAATATATAAAATAATATAATATTATATTACCACTAAAATTCCGTAGCGTCTAGTTATACGCAAACGCTACACTTGCACCGCCCCAGAAATTTATTTCAGACGATGTTTAAGTGGTAAAACAGCCTCTGAAATTGTAAAGTAAGGCTATAATTTATGTCTGTTCCGACTGTTACAGCAAAAGTTGAAACATTAAATGCGAAAAATCAACAAATATGCGACGCACAATCGTAACAGTGGCAGCGCAAGCTTTGAGTAATAATCGGTTCACCCGATCCATAGTTTAGTCTAGAGTGTCAATAAAAGTTCTGAATTTATATAGCTCCAAGTTAAGTAAACATATAAGCAAATTATATATGTCTATATATAGGTCCATTTTTATCATGAGCTTCCAACAGTTATGCAGAGAATTCTACAGTAGACTCCAACATAATTAACAGACAGCATTCTAAGCTTGACCCACTCAGGTCAAGAACATCAACACTAGCCTATCTTTAGGCCTATAACGGCGTGTAATATCCACAAGGTCTCTTAGGTTTGTCATGTGGTAAATTCTGCTTTCACAGAAATAAGTTTACCGAACATTTCACCAAAACCTCTAATTAACGCCAAATATTAATCATATATTTAGTCACGGCCGATAATTCCAGCAAAGGGGACACTGCGATAGCATAAAAGCAGCCCCAGTCTGAATAAGGCTATCATCTCAACCGGTAGCACACAGCTAATAACACACAATTTTCACCGCTACATGTCTGCTAATTGTCAAGATCTACCACAGAAAACCTGCATAACTCCAATCTAACAGTAGGCCTAGGCCTCTTACAACAATAGCAACTTTTTTTATAGGCCTAGCAGCAACGTGACGCATTCCGTCCTAATATATATTTAAACATACAGGCACCGAAATTAAAGCAGGCAACCTTCAAGCCTACTCACCTCAAAATCAATCCTAATTATTATTATGCGACAGCAATATATATAAGAATAAATGCAGGCGCATCAAATTGAATAGGCCAGGTATTAAACGATAGTTAAACATAAGCCTACATAACAGCAGTAATAATTATTATCACGCTACACAACAATAAGCCTAAATTATTAGCGTGGCTTATCATAGTCCTAGAAAGCCTACTTTTATTTAATATACTCCATTAGCCATTGCTCAGAACACTACGGTAACAAAAGCTTATGTCAAAATAATATAGGCTACTGCAATAGCGTAAATATATTTAATTATTATAGGCTATATATATCATAGGCCTATGCAAGAAATTATACCAGGTCCATCACGATTTTTAAAATGCGGCTGCAAACTAAACATAAATCTATGGGGCACGTTAGTCTATCTCTAGTCCACAGTTCGCTTAGCATGAATATATTGCAACTATGCTCATCCTTTCTTCCATCTATCATTTCTCGTATACATTAGCCAGGCCACACAGGCCGTGGGAGAATCACCCGGTCGACCGTCTGCGGCTTCTCTCTGGAGCTCGGACTTAACCGTCCTCCCCCACACCGACTGCAATAGCATCTGCAGGGCGTGGAAAATTCTTAGACCACCCACATGACGTTACAAGCGCTGGGAAAGTCACGGGCGACGGTCCGCGGCTTCTCTTTGGACCTAGGCTAAGCGCGTCGCCTTCCCCCACCCCGTGTATACATCACATATCGGGGAAGATAAGGCACTAAATATCGTGTACATAGGTCTGCGTGCATCATAGGACGACATAAACAAATCAGAACAAGGGTCACTCATTGCACAGATTAAAACCTTACACAACAGATAAAAGAAAATAATAATAGGCCCTAATAATACTAACCAGCTCAAATGCCTGCTGCAGAACTAATGCTAAACAATATTATAGGCCACCAGTTCTACAGTTAATAATATAATAATATTAAAAACAATAGGCTAATGCTTCGGCCGCATTATTGTTATTCTTAGCCGTGCATCTCATTAGGCCGAACTACAAAATTAATGTAAACATTGCACGGCGGAGTAATTAAACAGTGAGGTAATTTACCTACAGCAAGCCTATATTTTAATATTATTATCATCTATGTCTTAGATATTATTGTAACCGGTAGGCCTACAAAAAGAGAATATATATTTATAATCAACCTGAGCTAATACAATTGTTATGTAGGGCTCCGGCCGATATACTAATATTATTAGACCTATATAAGCCAAACAATAATATAATACTAGCCGTTTTAGTTAATCTATGCTAACGCTTATTATTATTGCCGAACTAAAACATATATATATATATATAGGCCTATGCACGTTAAAGTCATTCAAGCCTGCTATATTATTATGAACATCTTCGTCTAAAAATTATATGAGCCTACCTTAAGCCTACAGTTTACTTATATAGCTCCCTTCGAGTTATAAGCCTACATTTTTAATATTATAACCGCGTGTACCCTAGGCCTATAACATATATTTATATGGCGCCTTGCGATATGTACATTAATATAATTACAATAGCTGAGCAGAACATAGTATATAGCCTATGTTTCAGTGTTGTTCATGCAACTTATATATATAATTATATCGCTGCTAGTCTGGTAAAAATCACAGGTCTTCAGCGATGCAGTGAAGCGCTAAGGGCCTATGCAATTTTTATCTAGCGCCATTTTAAATCATCATTAATGCATGTACTCCTTAATATTATATACCTGCGATGACCACAACTAATTAAAAATCTTATGTAGGCCTACTGCTGCATCAAATTTACCTGAGTGAATCTGTTATTATTATCCTTAAATAAATGAATTAATTAATTAATCATGCTATGCATATATATATGGCAAAAACATAGGCCTAATGCAAATCTTGCCTCACAACAGAGCCTATCAGAAAAGAAGGCCTATCATATTAATATCCTTACAGCACTAAGATCATACAATTATTATCATCATGACTACTTAAAATGAGCAACTTTAGTCATTCCAATATATCTCAGGCCAGAATACATTTATATAGCGCCGACTATTTATATACAGCGCCACACACTATATATCATCTGAAGCGAAAATAAAACCTGTCCATCGTCCAATGCAATGCAATACAATACAAATACTAATCTATGCAATGTCACACACATTTCAATCAAGCTACAATGCAACATTACAGTCATTGCACAGTAACCAGACAACATGTAAAACCATTACATGTAAAAATAAATCATTTTCATCAGAATCGAACTAAACTATGTTACAGATGCTCCCTGCATTCAGCTAATCCCCGCAAATTAAGCGGTTGTTAATCACAGTACCGGGCCGGCATCTTAATGTTACGGCGAGGTCTTGATAGTTCCACAGGGGCGTCAGTAGTGTCCTCGGTTCCAGGAAACTCGATCGGCTCCTGAGGTTGATGGTCCGGTTCGGTCCACCCTAGGGGGGGTTCCCCCAGGTACGCCTTCAGTTTGTCGACGTACACAAGCAGCGCTTGTGATCTGGCCGATTTCTGGATCCGGTACAGGACCGGACTCACTTGTTCCAGGATCTTGTAAGGTCCAGAAAACCATTTTGCCCACTTGTCTTTGATGTGGACACGCTTCCGAGGATAGTAGTACCAGACCCACTGTCCTTTTGTGAATTCCGGCTTCCTTACTCGAAGGTCATACCGGAAAGCCCGGCGAACAGCCTGCTTTTGCATGCATTCCCGCGCCAATTGGAACACATTTCGCATCTCGTCCGTTCTTTTCTGTACGTAATCATCCACCGACAGCGGTTCCTTGTTCTGGTTGCAGTCTCCAAGTACCAGATCGATGGGGAGACAAGTCTCGCGTGAAAGGAAAAGTTTGTTCGGTGTGAATCCCGTACTTTCATGCTGACTGGCCCGATACGCTCCCATGATCCAGGGCAGATGAACGTCCCAATCTTTCTGATTCTGTGAGACTACTTTCCCGAGCATGGAATTCAAGGTCCTATGTAGTCTCTCAACGGTTCCGTTTGTGCTTGGTTTATAGGGAGATGTCCTAATCTTGTCGATCTGCATCAGACGACATAGATCACGGAATAAGGCGGCCTCGAAGCAGGGGCCTTGGTCGGTTAGAAGCTGTTTTGGACAACCGAACCTCGGAATCCACTGGTCCATCAGCATCCGGGCGACGGTGGCGGCCTCCTGGTTGCGAATTGGGTATGCTTCCGCCCAACGACTGTAATGGTCGATCACCGTCATTATGTAGCGGTACCCTCGGCTGCTCACTGGGTGTGGTCCGGTGATGTCGACCCCGAGGCATTCCATTGGTTCTCCGACGGCCATGTCCTGTAGTTGCCCTTGTCTGGGTGGCTTCCCTCTGATATATCGGGCGCAGTTGTCGCATCGCTTCAGTTGTTGGTACACCTGTTCTCCCCAGCCCGGCCAGTAGGCTCGCTGTCGTACTTGAGCCATGGTTCGCCGGACACCCAGGTGTCCGCCAGACATCCCTTCGTGTGCCAGTCGGATAATAGTTAGCCGTCGTCCGACGGGCGGTATTAACTGGTCGCGAATAGGTTTGCCTTCAGAGTCCAGCCACGTACGGTGCAAGAGTCCATTTTTTACGACTATCTGGGGCCACTGATGGATCAATCTTTTGGTCGAGGCACTGCAGCTCCGACTTTCATCTCCGGTGGGCATTTCGGTCGATTTCTCCTTCCATTGCAAAATCCAATTTAGATCCGGATCTTGTCGTTGCTCCTCCGCTATGACCGACGGGTCCCAATCTGCGATTTCCGATAAGACAGGATGAGCTGGTGGCTGTCGCTCCTGGATGACGTTGACCTGGATTGGCCTTCGAGATAACGCGTCGGCATTTTGGTGCGCTGCGCCGGACCGATGTTGTATGTCGAATTCGAATTCCTCCATTACCGAAAGCCAACGTGCCTGTTGTCCAATGGGAAGGGGCGTCCGTCGCAGCCATTGGAGCGCCGAGTGATCCGTTCGTAGGATAAACTTCCGTCCGAGGAGATACGGTCGGAACGCTTTAAGAAAGTTGATCACCGCCAGTAACTCTCTTCTCGTCACGTCGTAATTTTGCTCCGCTACAGAACACACTCTGCTTCCGTAACAGATAACCCGCTCCTGCGACTCTTGAATCTGGGAAAGTACCGCGCCGATGGATTCCCCTGATGCATCGGTATCCAGTATGTACATTCCGGTGTCATTTGGAAGCGCCAGAATGGGAGACTCTGTTAAGCAGTCCTTTAGCTTCTGGAACGCACTCTCACTCTGATCGGACCAGACAAATTTAAATCCCAATTTAGTCATTTGGTGGAGCGGACGTGCGATGTGAGCGAAGCTGGGAACAAATTTTCGGTAGTACGAGCACAACCCAAGAAATGCTCTTACATCTTTGACTTTTTTCGGGGTAGGCCATTCGCGGACCGCTTGAATCTTTTCGGGGTCGGTAGTGACCCCGTGTTCACTGACAACGTGCCCCAAGAACAACACCTGTTTCCGCAGCAGTTTACATTTCGATGGCTTCAACTTCAGATTCACGGCTTCCAAACGAGACAGGACTTGCTCCAATCGATCCAGGTGGGTCTCCAGGTCACCAGCGAAGACAATGATGTCGTCGAGATAGATTAAGCAGATCTCAAAGTTTAATCCAGCCATAACTAGGTTCATCATGCGACCAAACGAGGCAGGCGAATTGCAGAGCCCGAACGGAAGTACTTTAAATTGGAAACTCCCGCGTCGGGTGACGAAAGCGGTCTTGTGGCGATCCTTCTCGTGGACGGCCAGTTGATGGTAACCGGCTCGGAGATCGAAGGTACTAAACCATTTAGCGTCCCCAAGAGAATCCAAGCTCTCACTGATCAGCGGAAGTGGGTACGCGTCTTTACGCGTCTTGGCATTCACCGCCCTGTAATCCACGCAGAAGCGGGGGGTCCCGTCTCGCTTCTGGACCATGACCACATTACTTGCCCAAGGTGACAGTGAAGGTTCGATCAGCCCTTGTTCCAACATCGCGTGGACTTGTTCGTCTATGATAGGGAGTAACGACAGCGGTTGTCGTCTCAGCGGTTGTCGCACAGGTGTTTCATTGCCGGTGTCAATTTCATGCTGCAGAATATCCGTAAATCCTAGATCCCATTCGCCGAGAGAGAAGGCCGCCCGATGATTCAACAGTAACTCACGAAGCCGACGCTGCATCTCGGAGGGAACATCGTCGGCGATCTCAGACCACAACGGACCCAATACCGTCTCTACGTTCTCTGCATCGGAATAGTTACTGACTCCAGCGATCACGGCGCAGGTGGCGGCGGTGTCATCGTTCTGCTCGACCTCAGTCACTGTCACTTCCTCCAGCATACATTGAACTCCTTTCGGCAATTTAATCACTTTGTCGGTCGGGTTCAACACTCTTATGGTCAGATCGATCGCTCTTCCCGGCAGAAGTGTTCCGGCTATGATAAGTCCTGAGGTCAGTACATGCGGTGGCGTGGCCCATTGCGCTTTCATCGGAGACAGGTCCGGAAGTATAGCGTATGCCTCCACATCCATCTCCGACAACGCTGGAATGTCCACATTCTGAGCGGCGGCGATTTTCCGACAGATTCCCATTCGATCTCGGTTGAGAAGTGGAAAGGTGCTCCCTGGAAATTTTATTGTTTTCTTTTTGAGGCATATTTTAGCCTGTCGCTCCATCAACCAACCGAGCCCTAAAATCAGTTCGCTGACTTGAGCCGTTACTAAACAGGGTACTTCGAACTGTTTGTCCCCCGCTTGGCACTGTAGTATGGTTTCACCCAGTATCCGGATGTCCGTCCCATTCGCCGCCTTCAACAGCTGCGTGGATGGCGATATGTCTTTCCGTCTGACGAGAGACGCAGGAACCAGCGACATCTCGCTCCCTGTATCCACCAGCGCCATTACGTCCTTGCCGTTGACTTTCAGGGCCCAGTAGGCATTAGAGCTACCTTGTACATGATAGACATTCGCTGGATCGTTCGGAACCTCATTCATTTCAGCCTCTCTTGTTCGACGAACTGGGCAGTTGCGTGCTAGATGGTCCGTGGCAGAACATTCGTAGCATCTGCGCTCTGGTCGTCCAACTTCCGGTTCCATTTCTCTTCGGGGTCGGCTTCTGCAGGCCGAACTTAGATGGCCGAGTCGATGACATATATAACACCGTGGACCTCCCCGCTCGTTATTTCCATTGGTGTTCGACCAGTTATTTCTGGCTGGAGCGTTCTGGCCACTCCACGACCCACCGTTATTATAGTCTCTGTATTGAGGCGGCGACACCGGTTGTTGCCCTTTCTTTAATTGCTCTATTTCTCCATTCATCCTCTCCATCTGCCGTTTCATGTCTACCACTATCGGATCCTCGTTTCCTTTAACAGCGTTGACCCGTCCATGTCGTCGTTCGTGCTGTTGTTCATGGCCACCGACTTCCGCTTTCTGATAGCCGTCCAATCGCATAGCTACCTTGTACGCTTCATCAAGGGACTTCGGTTCCCGTTCACGGATCTTCAGAGCGAGATTTCGGTCGCTCAAGGCATCCACGAATGCCCGAATAGCAATGGCTTCACTATGGGCGGTCGACACACCAGGATATGCTCGCGACGACAGAATCCTGATATCATCAACCAAAACTCCCAGATCCTCCTCAGCTTTCTGCTTCCGGGTGCTGAGCTGCGTTTGAAACAGGGCCTGCTGCTCAGCGGTACCGTACCGTTCCCGAAGTCGCCGAACCAAAGCCGTCCAAGTATCCACGTTCGACTCGCTCAGCAAATGGGTCGCCGGTTCGACTAGGGAGACGACCAGTTGATTAAATTTCTCTTCGTCCGACCAGTCATTGTTCTTTGCGCATACGGTGAACTTGCGCAAAAAGACTTCCACATCCGTCCTTCCGCTGTAAGATCCAAGTTTCGTCCATTGCTTCGGTTTAGGAGGCGAAGCCAATGACTGTTTGACCTCAGCCGCTTTAACTGTCGTAGAGGGAGTCGGTTCCGGTTCTTTTCTCGTTTCCACAGTGCTACTCGTCGGAAGTTCCCAGTCGCCTGTTGTCTGTGTCGCAACTGAGGTCATAGGGACTGTTTTGGCGGGGCCGACGGAAGCGTTGACAGGCGCCAGCACTTTCGTTTCCCCAACCGCAGACATCGTTGCTGTACCGTCGCTAGTTGTTTCGCTTTTCCCCAGATATGTCGGTTTCAGCAGCGTTTGACGAGGCAGCTCGACGTCACGACTAAATCCAAAATTCTGGGCGCCGAGGCATGAGTTCATCCTCGCCGACTCCACGACGGTTGGCCACCGAGGAAAGGCAACGTCGCTGGGTCGAGGCGGACTGAGACAGCGAAGCGGATCGAGCCACACCCGGTTGTCGATGCTGTTGTAGAGCGCGTTCGGAGCGTAGTTCGGAGCGTAGTTCGGAGCGTAGTTCGGAGCGTAGTTCGGAGCGTAGTTCGGAGCGGCCATCCATGACACGTATGGATGCTCAATGTGTGCGCTCGGTTGCATCCAGTCGGCCGCCGTAGTTGCCACTGGACCGGGTCGAGGGTCGGGTCGAAGGTCGGGTCGAGCGTAATCTCGACCAACCATAGTCAAAGTAACCAGCCCATCGTAGTTGGGCCCGGAACGTGGATTGGAAAGCGTCGACCCGATTTGACGTCACTTCCGTTCTTGGCTGACCCGCGTGCACGAACGATTCATGCATCCTCCATTGCGGATCAGGTCGAGGATAATCCACGTGAGAGGGCGACGAAGAGGCCAAAGGAGCTGGGTTGACCTTATCACCCCCCTCCCGCAATTTATGATCAATCGGTTTATTTATTTCAAAATTTCTAGACTCCGATTGCTGTGCTGCTTGCATTCTTTTATCAATTATTTTCACAGTTTTAGGTCTAGATTCCATTATTTTGCTAACTTCAATGTCTATGCTACCATCATCAGACATAATCTCTACATTATCAGAAAATTCCCTTTCCTTCCTTCTTTCAAAAGATAATGCAGTTTCTCTTCTTCCGACATTTTCCGTTTCCTCTTCCTCGTCAAAATCTCTAGAACTAATTCGACCCCACTGACTGGGACCAATTGTAACGCCCGCCCCTGCGTACGCTCCCGGAGTCGCCACTTCCGGTCCGACGCGCGAAGGGACCGCGTACTGTTGTGAGTCGTAGTCCAGAGAGATAGAGGGAGGAAGGGAGGCGGTGGCTCCCGGGTTCGAACTCCGTCCGGACTGAGGCGGCCAAGCCCCTCGGGCTCCTACCGCTTTATATGAAATAGGAGCTTTGCTCAGCAGTCGCTCGCTCCTCCGTAATATACCAGGGTTGGGCGGTAAGGCAAAGTCTTTGGGCCTGGCACCCGAACTCTCTTCCAGGCCGATGGTCGAGTGGTAAGGAGCGTCTACAGTAATTGCAGTGGAGAAGGTACCAGGGTTCGAACTCACAACAGATTTCTGCATTGGTATGGGCGATTCTAACCGTTCAATGCGAGCCACGACTTCCGTTAGCGCTTCTCTTACATTATAATGTACTGCAGAGATTTCCTCTCTGACATTATCCCGTACCGAGGCAATTGCCTCCTGTGTATTTATAGCGTTGGCTTGAAACTCAGTCCTGACAGAAGAAAGAGCCTCTTCTACATTGCTCTGTACCACGGCAATGGCCTCCTGGGTATTTCTAGCGTTATTCTGTATGGCATCTTGCGTGGATCTGGCATTCATTTGCATAGTTGCCTGCACAGAAGTCAGGGCTTCCTGGGAGGACTTAGAATTCGATTGTATGGCCTCTAGTAATATGCCTATTTCCAACGCAGATGGTGGCCGAGATGGCTGCGAGGGAGTTGATGCTCCGCTTCTATCCATGGCGCTATACAAGTTTTGGTTATGTCGGAACCTAACACTAGCAAGAAGTAAATCCGAAGGTTTAATCAATGAATCTTATTATTATCAGAAACATGTAATAATTATTCGCAATGTTAATCAACAGCTTAGAGTTTAAAGCAACAGATAATAATATGCAACACAATTCAAACAGACCTCAATCGGAGCAGACAAATGGTATCCCCAATTTTGTACTTAGGTGCCAATCTTAATTTCTCTGCCCAAAAGATCAATTTAATTTTGTAATGAAAACCCAAGTAAAATTGTACCTTCTACTATAGACACAGGACAAGGACGACGTTATGCGAGGAAAGGCGCAGATGGAGCGTCGAATCCAGGACGATCGTCGACGATATACGAGGAAAGGCGCAGATGGAGCGTCGAATCCAGAACGTGCGTCGACGATAAGTGACTCAGAGGAATCCGCAACAATCGACGCTGACAGGACGCTAAAACCGAGCTGACACGTCGAGAACAGGGAATCCACGAACAGATATTTTAATAATCGATTGACGCCCTTAGGCAAACTGCATAGAAGATATCGACGACAGAAGAAAATCCTGAACACCGAGCGGTTTCGATCCACACGAAAGAAAGATCAAAAACCCGAACGAACGACTTAACTCAGAATCCGTAAAGAACAAACGTGACAACGCAATAACTCAGACGTCGAATTCACGCCGACTTATATAAACTGTTTCGTTTCTAAAATAATCAAACTCCGATTTCGTAACTTGCTCTCCAGAACTACACGTCTATCCTCATCGAAATCCGTCGTGAATCTGCCGCAACTCTCCTTCTGAGCTCTGAGCGCGGTCCTTTATAGGCCTCGAGTGACGTAGGACGCCATCTACTGCGCATGCGCCAAAAGCACTGCACGAGCTAGTGATCCCGCAGACACTGTGTGCACAGACTCAAGCGAGCAGCGCAATGGAAGACTACTGTACACGCCTGTCCTGCATGCACAGCCTACACACGGCCGCCGTGTATTGCTCTGTCCGTCTGGTTATCTGTGTATACGTGCTGTTGTGTCAACCTCTCTATCAGCCTGCGTGTCCGCCTGCCCGTATCTGTCTGTCGCTTCGGCCGACCTCCCTTCCTCTCTTTCGGCCGACCCTCCATTCGCTGAGCGTATGCAAGAAGCGATCAATAACGTGGTAACTATGGCGACGGCTTACGTCACTACCTTGCACTCGTGGCAAGCACGATCTCAATATTAAAATCTAGGTCACCAATATTATGTAGGTCACCGAATGCAGCTCAAAAGAAATTGATATAATATATATAATTATCAAACCCTGAAATTGTCTTAATGGATCCCAAAAATATATAAAATAATATAATATTATATTACCACTAAAATTCCGTAGCGTCTAGTTATACGCAAACGCTACATATGTATATTATATATAATTATATATATATATTATTTATACATATGCATCATATAATACATATTATAGACGTGTATGTATGCAGCCATATGCCAAGATGTTCATTGTTCATTGTACATTAAATCTCTAGATATATGCCCAGGAAAATTGTTGTTACCCGGTATATATACATGCAGCAAAGTAAATGACTGCTGCAGTCAGTATACAAGAACCACATCATTACAGCCCAACCGAGTTATAATAGTTTCCGCGGCTCATTTAAATAACACGAAACAAAATGCTTGACAATGTGAACGAAAGATGAGAGAAAAAATACTTACGTGCCTGAAATGAGTTGGGTAAGAAATTTAAAGGAATTTCAAGACCACAGAAAATAGGCATGCATCACGTATCAAAACAACTCCGCTAGACAAAGTCGGTGAACGAAAACTCCTATGATAATATTATTGGGCAAGTATACACTATGTAGTGAATGCTATATACTTGAACGGATCTCACAGAGTGCAGTATACATATCATGTATATATATATATGTATATGTATATATATATATATACATGCAGTATACATATACACGCATATGTATATGCAAGATTCGAAGGTAAGACAAACAGTGTTAGACTACGTTGGACAGACAATAATATAAATGAGGACAGAGAATCGCTTGGACTAACGTTTGGCGGAGCAAAAGGACTTGACAAACGACAGAGGATCACTGAGGTCATTTATTCGTAAACATCGCCGCCACGACAAATGGCTGGCGTCAGGACATGATGATGATGATGATGATGATGGTGATGGTGGTGATGATGACGATGATGATGATGATGACGATGATGATGATGATGATGATGACGATGATTATGACGATGACGATGATGACGACGACGACGACGATGATGATGCTGATGATGATGATGCTGCTGATGATGACGATGCCGACGACGACGATGGTGAGGAGGAGGACGACGACGACGATGATGACGATGACGACGACGATGATGATGATGATGATGATGATGACGACGACGATGATGATGATGCTACACTAACTGCGTTATAATACAAAGAGCGCTATAAAACGAACACAATGTTTAATAGTCGACAACATAAAACAAGACAGCAAGATGAAGTCAATTGTGTCATGAGTTATCTTAAATGGCGAGTTAGCCCTAGCCTATTAAGGAAAGGGTGTCTAGAATATTGTCATCGAAATACTAGAAAACAAAGCATGAACTCGTTTAGAAAATTATTCAGATAAAAAGACAACTGAAATTAAACTAAAAGACATATACATATAGAGCAAAAACAGTATCGTTAATAGGCTACGCCTATAGCGCCCTAATCGATGGTCGTGCCCTCCCCCAGACCCCCCCAACAAAACTTCGCCCCCACTCACGTTTCCGTTCGCATGGAGACAGTTCTGCAGGTGTGAAGAAGTCCTGTTACGCAGTGAAGGGCTTCGGTCGGCTCACTGGTCTGGTTGTCTGGCTTTGAAGTCGTCCGTTGGTCCGTTCTCGAACCCAGCGTCGAGAGTTCCAGTCCTGCTGGCGTTCCAGCTACGACTGCTGGTCGCGTCTTGTAAAGGAGTGCCAGTTCCTTCCGGCACCGCCCACCTCGGTCGTAGAAGTGGCGGAGAAGATTCCGCTCTCACAGACACCGCCCACGTCTAGCATAGACGTGGTCACGTGGTAGAGAAGTTGCGAAGAAGTGGCGGAAAGCGACGGAGAAAAAGCGGGAAAGCGTCCGCTCCTTCCAGCCCGTCCTCGTCTGGTAGTAGCACCGTTGTGCTTCGTATTCGCCTGGTAGCACCGTTGTGCCCAGTATTCACCTTCTTGCACCGTTGTGCGTTGTCCTACGCTCGAACGTCCTTCAGCAAAGTTCAGCGTGCATGCCCACTTCGCATCTCCGACCGACGACTCCTCGACGACAGCTTCCGACGACTGACCTCCGATGACTGACGACTCCCCTCCGACGACTGACCCCCAGACAGTCCGTTCTCTTGCCTATATAGGCCTATCTGCCTTCCAGACAGATGACCTTTACCCCCGACACACCTTTTGGACCCAACGACCATCGACGACCATCGATATATTATATAAGCTAGATTATTATAGGTATATCTATATACTATTGTCAAACTGTCATTTAAGCACATAATACTATTATATACGACATAACACAATATAGGTATATAATGCATAGGTCTACAACAATGGGCCCAATACTATTTACAAGGGCAACTCGTGACAATGGCCCCCCACTTAAGAGAAAACTAACTTAGCTTTTCTTTACAACTAAAACTAAAACGATTGCCCTGTTAATATCTAGGTTTACTTATCCTAGTTCCTATTTAGGCCTACAGATGGCGGCTTAAAAAATCGGCCCCCACATTTTCAGACCCTTTAATTGAGCGTATGGTGAAGGAATACGGCTGCAAAATTAAAGCCCAGCGCATTAGTCTTCCATTGACTGGATTGGCTCTTTGAATATGGATCAGAGGCTGATGATCCGTCTCTAACCAGAAGTGTTTTCCAAACAAGTACACCTGGAATTTTTGTAGCGCCCATACTATTGCTAGTCCTTCTCTTTCAATCGTTGAGTATCGAGTCTCTCTTGGTAGAAATTTTCTACTGGCGTAGGCAATAGGATGCTTAACACCATCTACTTCCTGTAGAAGAACTGCGCCTGCGCCATAATTCGAAGCGTCCGTCTGCAAAATGAACTCTGCGCTCCAGTCCGGCAATCTGAGAATTGGATAATTCATCAGATGCTGCTTTAGCTCTTGGAAAGCTAATTCTTGCGCGTCACCCCAAATGACTTTGTTCGGCTGATTCTTCCTCGTCAGATCAGTTAGCGGAGCGGCGATGCTTGAAAAGTTCGGTATGAACTTTTGGTAATAGCCCACTAAACCGAGATAAGAGCGAACCTGTTTCTTGGTTTCTGGCCTTGAAGCTTCTGCGATCTTTTCTATTTTCTCTGCTCTTGGCTGAATCATTCCATCCCTTATCTTATGTCCTAAGAAGTCGATGCCTTGTTCGCCAATTTGACATTTGGTTGGTCTAAGTGTTAGACCGGCCCTGCGTACTCTTACAAAGAAGTCCCGCAGAGAGCTCAGATGATCTGGCCATCCAATAGTATGGCATAGCACATCATCAAGATAGTTATCCAGATTCTGACTACGATCCAAGAGCTTCCGCATGGCTCTTGAGAAGGTCGAAGGAGCCGTTACTAATCCGAATGGCATAGTAACAAACCGATAGAGTCCACGGTGCGTTATAAACGACGTGCAGTCCCTGGATTCTGGTTCGACTTCGATTCCCCAGTAGCCCTTTGAAAGATCAAACTTTGAGAAGAACTTGTTGCCTGCTAACTTGGCAAAAATCTCATCGGCCTGCGGCATCGGTTCCGCATCAAATTCCGTGATCCGGTTCAAGTCCCGGAAGTCCACACAAGGCCTATTGGAACCGTCTGACTTTTTTACTAGCAACATAGGAGAGGCGTATGCTGATGTTGAAGGCTCAATTACTCCCAACCTGATCATATCGTCGATTTCTTTGTCCAATTCTTGTCTCATTGCATAAGGCACAGGATATGGCCTCTTCCGCACTGGGACATTCGACGTCAGCTGGATCCGATGTCTGACTAGGTTGGTTCTTCCTGGCACATCACTGAAGATGTCCTGGAATTCTTCCAAGAGTGTTTCAACCTCCTTCTTCTGATCTACTGACAGCGCATGGCCTATCTCTACATCTTTGTAAGTCTCTTTCTGCAGATTGTTAAACAGTGGCAGATTTCCTTCACCTGTCATCCTCATCTCTGCATCCGACAATTCTTCGACGACGACCGCCGCTCCTACAGCTTGCATTTCGTCGTTCACGGCTTCCTCGCTCGATCTATTCTCTGTCTCTGGTGGACGCTCATAATAGCGTTTCAGCATGTTCGCATGGAACGTCTTTGCTCGGTGAGGAAACTGGATTACATAATCAGCTTCTCCGAATCGTTTCAGTACTTGAAATGGACCTTTCCATTGCATTTGCAGTTTGTTGCTCTCTGTAGGCAACAGTAGCAGTACTTTATCGCCTGGATCAAACTTTCGAGGCTTGGCATGCTTGTCAAAATTGCGCTTATATTTATCAGCGGCTCTTTGCAGATTTTCTTGCGCTAAATGACAAGTCTCTTGAAGACGATTCCTCAGATCGACAACATACTCATAAGTCGTCTTCTCCTCTGGTTCAGCAATGTCTTTAGTCCACAGTTCTTTCAAGATCGCCATGGATCCTCGCACAGGTCTTCCGTAAATCATCTCAAATGGACTGAATCCCGTACTTTCATTACTGACCTCACGATATGCGAACATCAAAGGATCTAAGTATCGATCCCAATCTCTCACTTTCTCTGCACACATTTTCCGAAGCATTTGTTTGATGACCCCGTTATATCTCTCAACCAATCCACAGTTTTGACTGTGATATGGAGTGCTGAATAATTGTTTTATCGACAGAAGTCGACCTACTTCCTTCATCATTGCTCCTGTGAACTGTGATCCATTATCCGAGAGCAGTTCCAATGGCGCTCCCATCCTTGAAAAGATGCTAAGCAATGCTTCTGCAACAGAACAGGTGTCAATTTGCTTAAGCGCGATACACTCAGGATAGCGGCTTGCACAATCCACCAATGTTAAAATGTACCGGTGTCCTCGCTCGGAGCATGGAAGTGGTCCAATCAGGTCGACCACGCATCTCTTAAAGACCGTGTCAATTATCGGCATCTTGATCAAAGGCACTTTCTGAACTCGCCCCTTCGGCAACGTTCTTTGACAAATATCGCAGGATCGACAGTATCTTCCGATATCACTGTAGCATCCTGGCCAAAAGAATTGAGATAGAATTCTCTCTTGTGTTTTGTGAATGCCCAAGTGTCCTCCAAGAATTGAGCTATGGGCTATTTCCATTACTCTGGTTCTCAACCTGGATGGAATTACCAGCTGTTTCACTTCATCACCGAAGTTATGATGTGGTGATTGAAACTTGCGGTACAGCAGTCCTCGTTCCACATCAAAGCGTACGATGCGATCGTCATCGTTCGTTCCAGTCGCTTCTTTCTGTGTAGAATACTCCCAGTATTTCTTCAATGAACTGTCCTCAGCTTGTTCCTTCTTTAACGTTTCCAATGTGACTTCATTCTGAAAGTCTGGAACTCGTAATTGCTTTGGCAGTGCTCCTGCTTTCTCCTTCATCTGTCGGGTTTCAACAGCTGATGTCACATTCAACTGCTCTTCAGTACTCCCCGCCTCTTTCTCTGCGTCAATCAACAAGTCTTGTTCATGTACCTCAGTACTCTTGTCGAAGGATCTGGGCCGTAGTTCCGCTCCAGATATATTTCCAATTACAAGGTCGTATAATGTTTCCTTCATGCAGAGCGCTTTCACTTTCCCTGTGAAGTAGTCCGTTCTGACTTCAATGATAGCGGTTGGCACTTTCCTCGTAGTTTTGTCAATCAGAATGCACAACTCATGCTTCCCAGTCATCTGATTCTTTTTCACCAGCCTCCTGGCTACAACAACTGACGAACATCCGGTGTCTCGAAGCACTTCGACCTGTTGATCTCCTACATAACCAATCGTTGTCTTCATATCAGTTCCGTATTTACCCGGTCTACAGGCTTCAGCTATGACGTGCGCTTTGCAACCACATCTTAGTTCGACATCTTCACCATCGGACAGATTTTTCAACGCCTGACCAGCATTTTCGTCACACCCTTCCTTGACCAGCGTTCCTTCTGGATCGGTTGAAGTTGCGGTCGTTTGGTGCGTTTTCTTATCACCTGCGGATGATGCTGATTTATCTTTCTTGTTCTCAGTTTTTTTCTTCTGGTTCTGCCGTGCATTTCTAGGCTTCCAGGAAGTCTGCATTCCTGCTGCTTTATGTGACGTATTCATTCTAAACCGACATGAATTATAGGAGTGCCCGTATCGGTTACAAAAAAAACAAGGCCTATCAGTAGCCCCGTTACGTTTTTGGTCTTTCTTTCCAGCCCTCTCATTTTCCTTAGCGAAGTCTGGCTTGAGAAATTTTCCCTCTGTTCTTACTTCTTTCTCTCCATAGTCCGACTGGTATGGCTGTTTTGACTTTACTTCGTGTGCCTCTATGTAGGTCTCCGCCAATTTAGCCAGTTCCTGAAGATCTTTTGGCGCCCTTTCTCTCAAGAACAGCGACAATTCTTTGCTCACTACCGAGAGATACTGCTCCTTTACCAGCAGACTCTTCAGTCCATCAAAGTCTTGAGTGACTTTGGCGAGCTCAATCCATCTCATCAAGTAGCTTTCTAACCTGGTGATGAATTGTTGAGGCGCTTCTCCAGTTTCCGGTCTACAGTTATTAAACCGCTTGTGAAAGCCTTCTTCCGTCATCTGATATCTTTTCAGAAGAGCATCTTTCAATGCGTCGTAATCGTCGTATTGTTCAGGCGGCATACGCGCAAACACATCTAAAGCTCGTCCCTTCAAAAGTGCGGCCAAATAAACTGCCCATTCCTGTCTTTTCCATTTTCGAATAGACGCATATTTCTCAAATCTTCTCAGATAAGCGTCCATATTATCTTTTCCATCCTCAAATGGAGGTAGCTTTGGTCCTTTCCTCGCATTGACTGTAAAATCCGAGGTCCGCTCCTCTTCCTCCTCCTCTTCACCATCCTCTTCAGATGCTGCGTTTTCACTAACACTTCTGATACTAGCCTGCCGTACAGTCTTTCCTTCGAGCTTAGCTCTCTCCAAAGCCATGGACTGTTCATGCTGCTCCTTTTGCATTTCCAATGCTTGCTCGTGCGCCTCCTGTTTCATCTTTCTTTCAAGTTCCAATTTTCTCATGGCACATTCATCGGCTTCGGCTTTTGCTTGTCTCTCCAAATCTAACTTTCTCATTGCATTGGATTCGGCCTCGGCCGTGGCCTGTCTCTCCAAATCTAACTTCCTCATTACATTGGCTTCGGCCTCGGCCATGGCCTGTCTCTCCAAATCTAACTTCTTCATGGCGTTTTCTTCGGCTACAGCTTTAGCCTGTTGCTCCATCTCAAACTTCTTGAGTGCGTTTTGTTCTGCTTCCACTTTAGCCTGACGCTCCAATTCAAACTTGCGCATCTCTCTGTCAGCTGCTCTCTCTTCTCGCTCCAGAATCCGTTTCTGTCGCGCTTCTTCATCAGCTCTGTGCTTCTCCACAAACTCAAGAAGCTCAGGCCCTTTCAAGCCACTCCTTTCGGCAAGTGCTATCAATTGCTCCATGTTGCAATATAGTTAGTCGGCTGGGCTAAACTGAAACAGAATATCCCCTAAGCGACAAATGCTAGTCTAGTCAGTCTAGATAATTACCTTAGACCCCACTATAGGCGACACTATAGAAGAAGTATGTTTACCTAAGTCTACAACAGATCTTTAAACAATCCCTCTGGCCTATTTTATGCAGCGTGAAACACCTACGCTATCCTAGCATAAATTATCTTTAGCAATGCTTCAATGCGTTTAGCTAAATCGTTTAATCAGTGTCTAAATCCCCGTATAATTCTATCGAGTCAAATAAAGCCTATGTTCCTAATACAACGACCATATCCTAAACAAACTCAACCATCCCACCTATGCTGCCACCACATTGTCATGAGTTATCTTAAATGGCGAGTTAGCCCTAGCCTATTAAGGAAAGGGTGTCTAGAATATTGTCATCGAAATACTAGAAAACAAAGCATGAACTCGTTTAGAAAATTATTCAGATAAAAAGACAACTGAAATTAAACTAAAAGACATATACATATAGAGCAAAAACAGTATCGTTAATAGGCTACGCCTATAGCGCCCTAATCGATGGTCGTGCCCTCCCCCAGACCCCCCCAACAAAACTTCGCCCCCACTCACGTTTCCGTTCGCATGGAGACAGTTCTGCAGGTGTGAAGAAGTCCTGTTACGCAGTGAAGGGCTTCGGTCGGCTCACTGGTCTGGTTGTCTGGCTTTGAAGTCGTCCGTTGGTCCGTTCTCGAACCCAGCGTCGAGAGTTCCAGTCCTGCTGGCGTTCCAGCTACGACTGCTGGTCGCGTCTTGTAGAGGAGTGCCAGTTCCTTCCGGCACCGCCCACCTCGGTCGTAGAAGTGGCGGAGAAGATTCCGCTCTCACAGACACCGCCCACGTCTAGCATAGACGTGGTCACGTGGTAGAGAAGTTGCGAAGAAGTGGCGGAAAGCGACGGAGAAAAAGCGGGAAAGCGTCCGCTCCTTCCAGCCCGTCCTCGTCTGGTAGTAGCACCGTTGTGCTTCGTATTCGCCTGGTAGCACCGTTGTGCCCAGTATTCACCTTCTTGCACCGTTGTGCGTTGTCCTACGCTCGAACGTCCTTCAGCAAAGTTCAGCGTGCATGCCCACTTCGCATCTCCGACCGACGACTCCTCGACGACAGCTTCCGACGACTGACCTCCGATGACTGACGACTCCCCTCCGACGACTGACCCCCAGACAGTCCGTTCTCTTGCCTATATAGGCCTATCTGCCTTCCAGACAGATGACCTTTACCCCCGACACACCTTTTGGACCCAACGACCATCGACGACCATCGATATATTATATAAGCTAGATTATTATAGGTATATCTATATACTATTGTCAAACTGTCATTTAAGCACATAATACTATTATATACGACATAACACAATATCTATATTAATAAAGAGAGGATTCTGTCTGTCTGTCTGTGTGTCTGTCTGTGTGTTTGACCGGAATGCATTTCGACAGTTTTTGACCTTTTCACTCCAAACCTTCACTACTCTCTCCGTCTCGGCGTCGGACACCCAGTGGAGGGGTTGGCGATTCTCTATAACCATGGGGGCCAGGGTGGGGGGCGAAACCCCCAAATTTTTTTCAATAAAACGCAGCTATTGATTTCAAACTTTGCACCTAGACAGAGGGCCATCGGAACCACCCAGTGGAGTTGTTGGCGAATCTCCCCCACCATATGGGCCACGGTGGGGGCGAAAACCCTAAGTTTATTAAACACCTTTTTAAACGCTTGCATGGTCATTATATAAACGCAGCTGATGTAAATGATCTTCCAATCCGCTTTGCTGTAAAGTCTTACTATAATTATAGTCAACTAGCTGAACCCGGCCACGCGTTGCTGTGGCTGAAAAGAGCATTCAACCATCCCTCCCTACCTCCCCCTCCCCAACCCCCTCACCCACCCCTCCCCTTCCCTCTGCCAACCCTCCCCCTTCGCCTGCCCCTCCCCTCTCCTCTCCCTCCCCTCCCCTGCCCATCCCCTCCCTCCGCTCCCTCTCCAAACCCTCCCCAACCCCTCCCAACCCCTTACCCCTCCCCCTCCCCTCCCACGTCCATCGCTCCCCTCCGCTCCCTCCCTACCCTCTTCGTCCCATTAAACCCTAATTTCACGGGTGGCGTACAGGTGGAGAGGTCAGAGTGTGGTGGGGTGTTGTCGGGTGGGTGAGTTTGGGGTGTGTTGGTGGAGGGTGTGGGGTGGGGTGGGAGCTGGCTTGGGCTGGGGGTTCGGGTGGTGGGGTGGAGGGTAGGGGTGAGTGTAGGATGGGTGGAGGTGGTAGGTGGAGGGCGGAAGGGGTGGGATGGGGCGGGTGAACGAGGTGGGGTGGACGGGGTGGGGTGGGGTTCGGGGGTGGAGGTGGGAATGTGGTGAGAGTGTGGGGTGGAGGTGGGGTGGAGGAGTGGAGGTGGGGTGAAGGTGTGGTGAGGGTGGGGGTGGGGTGAGGTGGAGGGGTGGAGGTGTGAAGCGGGGCGGGTGGAGGGGTGGGTGGGGTGGGGTGGAAGCTTTGGGGTGGAGGTGGGGGTGTGGTGAGGATGGGGTGGAGGTGGCGTGGAGAAGTGAAGCGGGGGCGGATGGAAGGGGGTGGGGTGTACGGGGTGGGGTGGAGGTGGGGTGGAGGTGTGGTGTGGGTGGGTGAAAAGGGTGGCATGGGGCGGGTGAACGGGGTGTGGTGAGGGTTGGGAGTGGGGTGAGGTGGAGGGGTGGAGGTGTGAAGCGGGGCGGGTGCAGGGTGTGGGTGAGGTGGGGTGCTTTGGGGTGGAGGTGGGGGTGTGGTGAGGATGGGGTGGAGGTGGCGTGGAGGGGTGAAGCGGGGCGGATGGAAGGGGGTGGGGTGTACGAGGTGGGGTGGAGGTGTGGTGTGGGTGGGTGAAATGAGTGGCATGGGGCGGGTGAACGGGGTGTGGTGAGGGTGGGGGTGGGTGAGGTGGAGGGGTGGAGGTGTGAAGCGGGGGCGGGTGGAGGTGTGGGTGTACGGGGTGGGGTGGGGGTTTTGGGGTGGAGGTGGGGGTGTGGTGAGGATGGGGTGGAGGGGTGAAGCGGGAACGGATGGAAGGGGTGCTGTACGGGGTTGGGTGGAGGTGGGGTGTGGTTTGGTTGTGGCCTGAGCGGGTCTAATCCTAAATTTCCCGGGCAACGCCGGGTACCCCAGCTAGTAGGTATATAATGCATAGGTCTACAACAATGGGCCCAATACTATTTACAAGGGCAACTCGTGACAAATTGCTTGAACAACTTCATCAGAACATGTGTCTCTGTTTTCGTTGAAGTTTAATGACTCTCATTACAGCGAGCAATTTAATTGCTTTTGATGGCATAAACAGTACAGTCGTTTATACTCAAGGAACGCGTTTAAAATTTAATGAGTTGTTAGAAAAGTTTTCCGAGAACACTTAGTCCGTGCAAAAATCCGGCACTAATTAACGACATGATTTAAAATGTTTTACCGAATCGTAAACTAGACGTTATCTCTTGATTTTGTCAGTGTCAAAAAGAAAGTTGTAGCCTAGGTACATGTATGCCAGGAGGCAAGCCTTTGCTCACATGCGCTCAGTTGAAATTTTTGTGGCAAGAGCTTGAAAAGTGAAAATGAAGTTAAGAACACGATTGATTTTTGCAATGATTTTTATATTTAAATTTCACAGTTTCACTTCGTGTATAAATTATCATTAGTGCCTTAGTGCGAAGAAGTTTGTTTACAACAAGGAAGTAGTGGTTTAGAGAAACTTGCAGGGCCAATGACCATTCACTTTCTGTTATTTATAAGTCACTCTTATTCAATCGAGACTTCCCTTTAAAAGGTGTGTACCAGGACAATACTGAGGTTAGCGCCTGTCGAGCCTCAAGATATCTTTAAACGCCACAACTATCAACCACGAATTGCCCAACTTTGTTCAAATCTTTTAAAACCATTTTCCATTCAGTTACTTTTGTCATAGCTCACTGCAGCAGCTTTGTTATGCCGTAGAAACGGCGAAACTGTGCGAAATAATTTCTGCCGATATCAGCTTCTGTCTTTGTTACCAAAAGATGTTATAAGATAATATTAACTACGTGCTAATTACTCAACTGCAATCAAACCGGCAGATGATTTGTCAGCATTAAGATGATTGTATTGTATCTAATAATTAATAAAGCGCCTCTCACAGTGCACACCAACCAGAGGCGCTCCCAATGGAGTGTTTATCAAAGTATTTGCACAAACTTCCCGCAAGTAATTATTCCAGTCAATCACTGCATTGTTGCCGATATCTAACTCCTCTTCACAAAACTTAATACTGGTCAGATCCTTTGACCAACAATATAAAAATAAAATGATTTGTCTAAATGGGAGGCTTGAAGATTGAAGCCAAGTGTCTTTCCTGACACCTATTTCCTCCCGACAACCTCGAATTCTGCAACGCCAACGATCACGCCTACCGGTGGAGAGATGCATCACATGGTTGTTAGTACACGTTCGTACATTATGAAGGATACCTCGTTGCTGTAAAAAGGCAATGCTACTTGCCTTGTCGTGACACAACTGTGTCAACGTTAGGAAATTCATTGCTAATCGTTAATAGAGCTATTTGTGATTTCCAAAGTTTCAAATTCGAAAATTTCAATATTCGGAACTGCGTGCGTCCGTTAACATTAACATCACTCACTATATTCATTACGTCACTTCCTGAAAGTAATGGACGACGTATAGTAAGAGTCATAGGCCGTAAAATCCCGCAGGACGTAAAATAAGAGTAATTCTTCTGGGGGGCGTCAAACCCACAAGTACCATATATCTTTTTAAAAAGTTTCTGACACTATATTATAGTGTCAGAAACTTTTAAAAAGGGATTAATTTCCAATATGGCCGGCGGCGAAATTTTGGATTTGGCCGTAGCGTCATTCGAGATGTCATGGCGAATAAGCACCTAGGTGATTTTTCATGTCCAATAACCGACTGACTGATTGGAAGTGAGAAACTCCTCGAACACCATTTTGCATACGGGACCACATGGCACATAAGGACTACGAGTTATTTTTTTCGCAATTCTCATACTGGGAACGTGAGATGTTAGCGCTGAGCTGTGTGTGCGTATTAAACACCGGAATTTCGATAAGACATCTGTTCTTAAAATGCCAGTTCGGTTCAAAATTGACATCTGAAAGTTCTGTGAGGCAGAGCTAGGTAAGATCTTAAAAGGAACTTCTGTTGACCAGGAAACATGATAACAATTGATGCAAGATGTCATGTAGAAATAAAATGAAGAATAGTCATACATTGAAAGATTCTTTCTACTGCAATTCTTTAGGAATTGATTATAGGGCAGCGAAATAAGAATCTGGACGAAACGAACAGCACAACTATGACAAGGAGTGTAGCGCTATAATAATAATAATAATAATAATAATAATAATATAGGCTTGCGGATCAGAAACGTGGACCACGAGGAGAAAACATAAAAATTGAATGTCTTTGAGGTGTGGAAATGGCAATGGATGGAGAGATAGTGAACTGGATGGATGGAAAGCAGGACAAATGAGAAAGTTCTAAATTCTAAAAAGTGTGGACGAAGAGAAGTCCTGATGTGTATACAGGAATAATTAGAGGCCGAGAGAGAGAATGGTTGGGCCACATCAGGAGGACGGACTCTCTTCTAAAGACCATAAGTGAAGGAAGAATGGATGCAAAGAATTAAGAAGACAAGGAGAAGACCAAGAATGATGTAATTGAACTGAATAATTGAGAATGACTACTGCACGCTGAATGAGAAAATCAGACAACGCGAGAAAAAGCGACATTGGACGCGCGAAACTACTAACAACAATGTACATGAGTGAAACAAACAAACAATGCATTTTCAGTACCGGGAACGGAAAGCAAATATAAATAAGTTGGATAAAATCCGTTTTAAAGGTGTTTAATGCAGTTGAACACTTTCTAGCTAATCTAAACCTATAAAATAGAAACCTATGATTTTATGTAACTAGACGTGTGTTCAAAAATCGTCTGATCCACGCGACCGATTGTTCCCAAAATTTTACAAAAATACTTTTTAGCACCCGATTCAAAATATCTCACCTTTTCTGCACAAAACATAAATCTCGATACGATATGCGTCAGTAAGAACGTAGCTCAAAGAGGAAAACCGTTCCAGACCACTGTGGCAAAACATATAAAGCTCGATTCTTCTATGACAACGGATTGTGGCGCTATAGTAGCCTACCTTACGGATCGGACAAGTGATCGATGAGAAGGAGGAGTATATAGGAAGACATGAGACTTGGAGGTCATTGAGGTCATTGAGGTGTGGAAAGAGAATTGATGGACACACTGGACAGAGTGGACTGCATGGATTGGTGCAATGCAGGACAAACGAAGAGATTCTAAAAATGGTGGACGAAACAGAATCCGGATAATTTTTTATATATATATATATATATAATCAGAAGCCAATGGAGAAAATGGTTGAGTCACATCACTCCTGAGATCCATAATTGAGGGAATTAAGAGTGAAGGATAAGAAGACAAGTGGAGGACCAAGAATGGTAATTGAACCACACGGATGGCTGCTACATGCAGCTGACGGAGACAGCCGGACAACGTCACACAATGCGTCATTGCATGGACGCGCGAACCTGCTTACAAGAACGCGTGCACAGTTATAAAAGTTGCACATTAAAGAGAAGATTTTAAGTTTTTGACTATAAGTTACAATCGGCAATTAAACACAAATTTAAAAAGATATATGAAATATGGTAACGATTCAAAGGTGTCTAAACCAGCTGAGCAATAGTTACAAGAGCCTGGCTTTTAGTTTACTAATCTAAACGGTTGCTTGAAGAATTTTCTCTGAAACTGCTATACTCTGAAGCTAGACACGACGTGTCACCAGATTATTTGCGAGTGCTGCGCCATATCAGATGGGTTGTCCTGAGATGCTACATGTATATAGGTGAGGGTATGCAATGCAAGTCCGGATGCCACATATAGATCATTATAATAATATGAGTCGGGTTTCGATTCGTTAGTCTCTGGCCATCCCTAACTCTGCTTCCCTCGGACGTGTCCCGGATGTCAATACATGTATGATTATGTTTGTGTGCATTATATATAATATATATATATGTATATATATATAATGCACACAACATGCATACATATATATATTTATGATTATATACATATATGTATTATGTACATGCAAGCACATCTTTCGCCCAATATTTTCCAAAAAACATAGCTACTTTAAAATCTGATTAATGTTTGATGATGTATGTATGTATATATGTATATGAACATTTATATAGCGCCTTAAAATAACCTCACGAAGGCGCTTAATAACCTCAGTATATACATATACGTATATATTATATATGTATATATGTAATATAAATATTATACATATTATCGCTTTGTCCATGCATCTGGCAAGGACCACAATGACCCTGTATTTTACTTTGCTATTGTCAGTCCTCATGCTTCATGGAATGACCTTCCTTTCCATCCGTGCTAATGTATTGACCAGACCCCCCCATACCTCCTCCCTATTTGCAGCTCAATGCTTTCGGACTTTCCTATTAGCATCGGGACCCACATGCTAAGAACGTTGCTGAATAGCTTGCACTGTATGAGGTGCATTACACGTTTTCAAATACAACACGATATAATACATTCTTATCATTATACTACATGTATATAGGGCTACGCCATTATGGTAAAATATTAAATACAAACATAGCATGGAGGTCTCACTCCGCAAGAAATCAATTGTAGACCTTTCAGATCAATTATTGTGGTCTTGTGCTTTGATGTGACGGCCTAAAACATAATAATACAGTAATACTGCTCCTGTTTGTAAGAACTATACGTCGTTCGACTCTGCGGGTTACAATAAACTGTACAACAGTGTACATGACCTTGTGCTCTGCGTTTTCCTACTAGCATGGGTAGAGAGTCCGGTGACAACTGATAGATACACCAGTTAACATCTTGAAACTGTATAAACAAATAAGGCAGTGGAATACTGCTTGGAAATCATACACTTTTTAGTTACCGTAATCAATATTGTGACTGATATGTAAATCCCCGAAATCAATAAATGACATCAAGGCCGTTCGGACCTATATTTATGAGAGGGCGTCAATGTTGAACAGGGAGCACTTCTGAGTAGTAGCATACCTGGAAGGCGCACT